>JAOSBM010000205.1:17450342-17461974 GCA_027568955.1 Erythroxylum tenue
ATGAAATGTCTGAAATGATTTGTTCTGTCCGAGTTGTGGGTAAATAGGCATGCCTAGAAGGGTCTGCAACGCTTCTGAGACACTTCGGTGTCGAGACTTCGGTCTTCTGATATGGACACTTAGGTGTCGAGACTTCGGTCTCTACTGTGACACTTCGGTGTCGAGACTTCGGTCTCTACTGAGACACTTCGGTGTCGAGCCTTTGGCTTCTGATATGGACACTTCGGTGTCGAGACTTCGGTCTCTACTGTGACACTTCGGTGTCGAGACTTCGGTCTCTCCTGGTTAAGTCCCGTTACCCACTTCTGTTTCATGGACTTCTGATTGGTTTGTTCTGTCTTGGGTGGCATCCATGTATCCTCCCAGGGGGTATTTGGGTGTTACAGCGTATCCCTCCAAAGTTTTAGCTTGACATTGATACCCTTTTTTGTCTCATCCTCTTAGATATTCTTAGTGAGCTCATTCATCACTACTACAAATAAAAAGGGGCTCAATGAGGAGCTTTGGTGTAAATCTATATTGATAGAGAAATGCTTTATATCTCATTCTATCATCCTGAATTTAGTTTTTACACCTTCATACATATCTCTAATAACCTGTATATAAGTCATAAGAACTCCCTTAACTTTTAAATACCTCTATATGATTTCCCCAGGTACCCTATCAGAAGACTTATCTAAGTTAGTAAAAACCATGTGTAGGTTACTCCCTTCTCAATCACCTTCTACCATAACTTCACAGAGTGACTAAGTAGTTTGATGCCTCTACAGTTGTTATAGCTTTGGATATCCCCTTTGTTTTTGTATAGAGGAATTAATAGATTAAGTCTCCACTCATTCAACATTTTGGCAGACTTAAGGATCATATTAAAAAGTTTAGCTGGCCAAGTAAAACCCTCTTCACCTAGGCTCTTCCACACCTCTATGGGTATCTCATCAAGCCCTACTACCCTTGTACTCTTCATCTCCCTTAAAGCTCTTTTAATTTAGTCCCTTATGATTTACAAGCAGTAAGTAAAGTTATGATATCCCCCAGATGTGCTAAGATCACCTAAAGAGATGTTATCTTCTATGCCTTAAGTAAAAAGGGTATATAAGTATCTCCATCATCTTCTCTTGATGTCATTTTCATCCATAAATACCAACCTTAATTTATCTTTTATATAACAAAATTAATCTAAATCTCTCACTTTTCGTTCCCTAGTGCTCACCAATTTAAATATATCATTTTCTCCATATTTAGTTTCCAATTGTTGGTCTAACTCTACTTTTAGATTTTAAGATTATCTTCTTCGCCTCTTTTTTCTTTGTTAGTCTGTAACTTTCTCTATAACCTACCCTCTTTCCTTTTGTGGTGCTATCTAATAGACCTTTATAGGCATCCTTCTTATTCTTAACCTTTTCTTGTGCATTTTTATTCTACCACCAAGACTCCATCTTATTATCCCTAAGCTATTTAGAAACACCTAAGTTCACTTTAGTTGCATTCCTTAAAAAATTGTCATTCCCTCCCTGTAAGGCCCCAAATTGTACCCTAGTTGGAATATTACATGTTCATGAAAGTACATGTATGATAGGTGTTAAAAATTATGAGTTGATTAAGAATTGCATTTGACTTGAATTTTGGGTTTAATGGATCCTACTTAGTGAATTGGAATTAATTGATGCCATTAAAGAATTAAGGTATTGAAATGTACATTTGGACTAGGAAAATTGTCAAGTGGCAAGATAAGTTGGTGTATGAAAATTGAAATGACTAAGCCTATGAGTTAGTGACATTTGGCATAGTTGATGCATCGACAAATGACATAGTTAATGCAACGTCCCACTACCATAGAGTATATACCCGAATATCCGAAGGACATTCAAGTACATATCCTATGATAATGGTAAGTTAGAGCAAAAACATATCCAACTTACACATGGCATCATCTAACATAATTCAAAGTCACTAATTTTAAAATCATTCATTGCATTCATTTACAAAGCTTACACTGTTTCCATTAAACAAATATTTACAAACCTCACACAGGTTCTAGCAAAAACTACAAAAGAAAAGCTATAACTCTTATGATGTCAGCTGACAGGCCTCTGAGCCATAACTTAGTCCAAAACGTTCTTCTAATCCAGAATAAACGCTAAGTCTCCTGTCTCGTACCTGAAAAATTATGTTGCAATTTTTATGAGTTTTGTGAACTCAATGAGTGAACCATCATTGATGATTTCACCGGATTCATATACACAAATCACATATTTCGCAATTATTCATGCAGAACACATGTATATTCCAAATACTCACACTATCATGGCACATCATTAAATTATTGTGAATCAGAACATACATAAACAAATACAGATGCATATGAGACTGCACATTCATTATTATTGTTGTGATCGAATGCCTATCACATATGTAAATACTGGCCTATTGGGCTCAGTCAGAACATAATCATGGAGCATAGCTCTACGTGCAGAATCATATACCATGGAGCAAAGTTCTACGTGCAAGCGCTTTCATATTGGCTACTCCGGTTACAACGTCTTTATCTGAGCATATATTTTATGAAATGCATTAATTCAGAATTTACCATGTATCACAATCATTTATAAGCACAGTCAGAATTTCATAATCATCGGACCTAAGTCCGGCATTCAACTTTCGTTGAGAATTCACATAACATAATACATATTCAAAATTTCATAATCTTCGGACCTAAGTCTGACATTCAACTTCCGTTGAGAATTCACATTTCATACAGAATTATCAAACAAATCAGAGCACTTCCAATACAGTCCTAAATATTTACTCCTCGGACTTTAAGTCCGAAATTTAGAAACAAATCACAACAGTTCAATAATTGGAAGCTTAACAAATAAAAAAATAATAATCCTAGGAAATTCATCTAGGTTGACTCACAATATGCTCCAATATGCTATTGCCTGGATGGACTGGCAATGTTTGACTGGCGTCCTATGCGCTCCTCTATAACATACAAAACACATTTACAAATATCACAGTTTTGTACAATTGTATACGTATTCCTTTATTCACATCTACTTATATAAAATATGCACAATGCATATTCAATGACAATTCCGGGTGTCTTATTGTGATCCTTATCATCAAATCGATCAGATATCAAAGTCCTCATTAAACTCATTTGTACTTATGATTTGGACCAAATAAAACAATGTGAAATCAATTTCATACCCTAATTGACCACTTCAGAATTTTCTAATAATATGTTTTTGGGGTTAGCCTTGCATAATTAATCTGATAAGGTAAATGAAAAAATTAGGCAACACTTCCTTCTATAAAGTTGTACTCCAATGTCTTAAGTTTCCAATGAAACCAAGTTCATCCAATTTGGTTTAGTATACTGGAAGTTATACTTAATTTACTTGTGCTGTTCTAAAGCTTCAGCAGAATTCTTATCTCAACTTCCAATTAGATTCTGAAATTCTTAGACGTCGAATTAGAATTTAATCTCTTCATAAAACTTGTAGCCTTATGTCTCTAGTATAATCATAATTAATAATCATCTCATTCTGAGGTCCACATATCAAGATATAGTTCAAATATCGAAGTATGTTTAGTAAAAATCATCCTAATTATCATACTTCAGCACAGTCACATTTTCATCTTAAATTCATCAATCAATCCATTTCAAAAAACTATGATTTTTGGTGGAAATGTAGATCAATGTATTATGAAGCTATTGGTTCAAGAATCAAATCATTTGAAGGTCGGATGACAAAGTTATGGCCAAAAGAAGCAAAGGTGTTTAGGGTGAGTTACTTCGGGCAAAGCCACTGTCGTGCTTATGCACGAGGGTGACTTTTAACTCACAACTTTTAACTCACCCATGCAAAGTCACCATCGTACTTAAGCACGACGGTGACTTCCAATTTTTCCCATGCAAAGTCACCATCGTGCTTATGCACGAGGGTGACTTTCCTCTCACCATTTTCTGCATGTTTTTGCATAATTTTCCCCCTCTCTTCGTCATTCACGTTCTCTTACACCACTTCTAATTTATATCCTTTGTATTTCTATTCTCATTCCTACTCATCTTACTCTAAAATAACTCAAAACTGAAGAATCCAAAATCAAACTTCAAACCCGAATGTATAGTTTGAGCTTTCTCTCTCAACTGCTATGTTAATTCCTTTCAAACCCATCCATCACAACCACTCAAATCATCTGAAACCTTTCTACTTCACTAAGTTCCTGTTTAAGCTACATGCAATCAGTGTTACAACACCTGCACAACATTATCAACTCATTCGAAATCTCTCTCTTAACTGCAAAGTCATCTCATCATCACTTCACCGTATTTGTTTCACACACAACTCATGCATGTGATCATTTTCAACACATAAAACATTATCCAACTCATGAATGTATTGATTTCCAATTCTAGAAAGTTAAATCATTACTAACCTTGTGTTAACAAAAACTCTAACAGTAACTTTCGGTGGAAGCAGAAATAAATCTCCAACAGTGAGGGTGAAAAGCAAGGTTTGGTGTTAGGAAAAACCAAGCAAAATCGAAGAACAACAAAGCTCCAGTGATTTTCCTTTCAAAACAACGTGCTTACGCGTGTTACTAACACCTTGCCATGTGTCACCATACATGTGTACCACACATACTAGCCATTTGTCATATACATATGTTGCCGTGTGTCACACTATAATTGGCCCATAAATCAATATTTTTCTAAAATTTACCAAAAATTTCAAAATACCCTAAATATACCAAAATTGCCAAATCACATTCAAATAACATTTAATAACTCAATTATACCCAGAAAAATGTCAATGAATACATGTACAATCATATGAATGTGCAAAAATGTGCATTACACATTTAACTTATGCATGACGTGCATTTTCCTAATGTCTCAATACTTTCTCATAAATTACTATTCTAGCCTTAACATGGGAAACGAGATGTTACAGTTCATAAATTGACAAGTGGTAGCAATAAGTGAGAGACAAATAGCTTAATATATTGGTGACATTTGGCAGCTCCAATGTGGGACAAATGAAGAACATGCATTGTGACACATGTTGTTACAACTTGACGACACTTAGTAATGGATGAGGCAAGTTTCTGTTGAAGTAACTATTTTGCTCATTCTTCATTGTTTTTTACTCTCTCATTACCAAAACTCTCTCATTTCCTCTCAACTTATGGAGTTTTTGGGATCATTTTCTCTTGGAATTCTTGTAAGTTACTGCATTAAGAACGCTACTTTATGTTGCCTTTTATGTTGTTATCATCTTAGTGTTAAGATCATCTTATATCTGCCTAGATTTCGGAAGTGTTTTGGGTTGCATGAAGGGTTGGTTTGGTTAGTTCTTTGAAGAAGAAACTTGAAGGTAATTAGGTAAGGGATTTCTAAACTTGATAGCATGTAGTATTACAAGTTTTATGATAAGTGAATTGGTTTAAAATATGTGTTAAGTTGGTGATAAATGAATGCTGGAAAAATGATCTTTGTAAGACAACTTCTGGTTTGGTTTTGATGTGTGGAAGATATTGATTTGTAAGTTACTTATGAATGATTTTTGAATTAGTTTATACATGAATTTGATGAGGTATTGAAGCATGAATAAGGTAGAATTGAAGTGAAATTGATGGACTTTGGTGAAGGTGTGTTGAATGGAAGTAAAGATTTTGGAAACAAATTGGAGGTTGTGGGTGAGTGAACCTTTGGTTCACTCATCCACGATCGTGGGATTTATAAGGCTTATTCCCAAGGTTGTGGGAAGTACTTAGGAAGTAGAAAATGTTGGTTTTAGAAAATTGTTGGACTATAAAAGGTTAAGGTACTTAATAATGGTTTAAATGGACTTAATTGAGCCTAAAATGAACCTAGTTTGATGTGGAATAGTTTAACTAAAGGTTAAATATGATTTGGATTTTTAATTGAAGTAAAAACAAAAGAATGGTGTTACTTGATAACAAAGTATCTAATTTTGGAACTTATAGGTTGTTAAAGGAATGAAGTTTATTTAAGAATGTTAATGTGTTTTAAAGAACAAAGTAATGTGTTAGTTATGAATGTTTATGAATTGGGAACTTGAGTGATTATATGTATTATGCAATGACTTAATTTTTTTACTAATATATTGTTATAAATGCTTATGTTTATAAAGTATATTGAGTTTGTTCAAGTGAGAATAAACGCGTTCAATTTGAGCATAAGAAAATGAATTCATACTTATGCATTATTTCACTGTTATGTGATTGTGATATTGTGATAATTCTGGACCATCAATGGTCTGAGGAGTTTGATAATTGGGATTGTATTGGAAGTGCTTTCCAATTGTGTGAATATACATAATATGTGATGACTCGATACATTTATTGATGCTTTAATGCATATGTTTGTATTTATAAGGCATGTTAAGTTTGATCAAATGAATAAGGTCATATGTTATGCACTACATCATTTACATGAAATTAAGAAATCTGAAATGGTTTGTTTTAAAACTGTTAGCTCCTATAATCAGACACTAAGGTGTCTTCTATAACCAGACACTAGGGTGTCTTCTGATTTTAGACACTTATGTGTCTTCTGTTTCAGATGCCAATTATGGTATCTTCTATTCTGGTCCCGTTACCCACTTCTGTAAAAAAGATTAGCAGTCTCACTTGTTTTGTATTCTAATACATGTTCAGTTTTGATATAAGCAAATTCTGTTCTGATACAAAACAAGTTCTGTTCTAACATAAGTGAAACCATGATCTGAAAGGATTGTATCCTATTCTGGTATATGTACATTCTGTTATCATATTTATGAGTTTTGCTCTGATGTAAGAATGTTCTGTATTGATTGATGAATCATATTCTTTTATGAGACATAGTGTTTGGATTACTCTGTATTATGAGCAATTAAAGATTGTTGTAATATGATTTGAATCTGTATAACTAAATGTTAGACGACTATTAGAAACAGTCGCCATTATGCATTATGTTTAGTTATCCCCACTAAGCTATATGCTTAGCAAGGTGGTTTTGCCTCCGTGTAGGTTCTGATAAGAAGGTTAAAGACTGGGACAAGGGCTACTGTAGTGGCCAATGAAGAATGTGTTTTGTTTTGGAATTTGTTTTGTTTGAAAGATGTATATTTGAGTTTTTGAGTTGTGTGTGCCAATATCAAAGAGTTTTTATTTTGTTTAATGGTTTGTAATAACTTTATTTCAGGATGAATTATGTGTAAGGCATTTATTTTGATAAATTAATTATATATGAAGTAGATTTGGGTTTGTTTACAACAATATTTAATGATATGTAATATATGTTTGCTTGAGTTGCTGAAATGCATGTAAGGAAAGTTTGGTATGTTTTAGATTATTTTAGTACTGTTTTGTGTAGCGTTTGCATATCCTCCCAAGGGATATGTGGGTGTTACACTCCCACATTAGGTTAGCATCTCCTTATTGTTTCCAATCTTCTCTATATATTACTCTACCCATTATTTATGCTTTTAATATGCTAAAATTAAGTGGAACATAATCTAATCATGAAAAACATTGAAAACTTTGATTAATTCTAATTATTGATTTGATAACTAATTTAATTTAATATTTCAAATATTAAAAAACTAAATTTCAAAAATGTTACTAATAAATTGAAACATTTTGAAAATAATTTTCAAACCATTAGGAAATTCTTTCTAGGTTTATTAAGAATGTAAACTAATTTAAACTTAATATAATTAAGAAAAATAAATTTAATGAAATTAAAGGTACAAAATAAATTAAAAATTTTAAAGGGGAGTGCAGGTGTCAATTTTTTTTGTTAGGTTTGACTATCAAGCATTGATCCCCAATAGTTTTCACATATTAGGATTTCTAATAATTGAGGGAGAGCCTTGGAGCAATTGGTAAAAGTGGCTCTTTTATAACTAGAAGATCACAAGTTCGAATAACGGAAACAATCTTTTTTAAAAAAATACAAGAGAAAAGTTGTGTACATCGATACCCCTCTTTAGACCCTCTCTGGTACTCATCACTCTATGCCTCTGTCTCTTCTCAAGTGCGATTGTGCTCCTCTTTCTTGTGCTTCATATGGCTCCTTCTTCTAGGCTCACTCTTTTTCCTTGGACGGCTTTTGTTAGTTAATGCACCATCACTAGCATTGCTAATGTTGGTGTTGGGATAAGGCTTCTAGGCCTCTCCATCACTAATTCACACAAGACATAACTATAGTACTCAAAACAAGAATTACATTCAACATAGTTTTCCAAATATTCAATTTGGGGTTCAAGCAATCTAATTTATTTTAAAAAAAATTAAACTAATTTAAGATAGACATATGCAAAATCAAATATCCAAGAATTCCAAAACCACATTCAATGCAAAAACATTACTCAAGATTCCCAAAAATCAATATAACTATGAAAGAAATTTTCCAAAAATCTTGAAGCTTTGGGAGACATGTAATTTTCCAGAAAGAAGTTTTTTAGATCTTAAGTTTTATAAAAACAATTACAAAACACGAGGAGGCATGTAATGTGTTCCTTCAATAGCCCAAAAAAGAGAGGATTTTTTTTAAAACCTTATGCTTAGGACATGCAATTTTAGTTTCAATGAAAACAACAAGCTTCAACCAATGTTTCTAGAAATTGCATAATAAGTGGAAGGTGTGTGTGTTTTTTTTTCCAAAAACAAGTAAACAAAAAAACAAAGCCCTAAACATCATTAGGCAAATCCATATAAGGCAAGGCATGTGGAACAACACTAAAACTATGTAATTTTGCATCAATAAATTTTAAGCCTTAACTTTATCAAATCAATAACAATCAAGCAACTTTAACTATGTTAAACAACTAAACTATTGAAAGCTAACAATAATTGAATCATTCTCATAACAGAAAAATAAATTTTATAATGTCCCAATAAAATCTCTTCAACTTAATATCTGAGAACCATAAACCATAAATAAAAGATTGAATTGTACTTAAGTCATATACTTGTAAAAATTTTCTTCAGATGTCTCTAATAATATCGACATAATAGAGAAAAAGGACTCAAACTATTTGAGAGGAAAATATAGGAATTCTAGCTCCCTAATATATATATTTTCCTATTTTGTAGAAAAAAGAAACTAAAATTTCTTTCTTATTAAACTTAACATTTTTTAATTATAATTAAAATTTAAATTTAACTTTATCCTTAATTATAATTATATTTTAATTTTAATAAAATCAAATATATTATATTTGATTTTTGAAGTTTCTCAAATGTCACATTGAATTCCAACTTAATTTAAATTGATTTTTTCTTTTAAGATGCTCTTTGTGTGTTATTCATTAGGTTCCTTATATGTTGGTAATTATTATAAATTATAATTAAATAAAGTAAAGCTTCATTTAAATTTTCTTTAGTTCTTTAATTGAATAATTTATAATTATATATCAAGATTGACGTCTAGCAATATGTTATGACTGTCCAAATATTAAGGACGTCAAAGTGGTTTGATTTAACATGTCTGTTTATAGTTATGATATATAATTTAATTATTTTTTCATTAAGTGTTCCAATTGAATATAAAGTATGGAATTGGTGTCTACACTTTTAAACCTAATCATGTTCATTCTTCCTAATTAACAATTAATTTATAATTGATATTTAAAAATAATTTTTTCAAATATCAATTTACTCTGACTAGATATTTCCTTAAATTACAACTAATCAAGAATGGTGTAATATTCTCTCTAATTATTCTAGAGTGACAAATTCTTTATTAACCTACTTAACTATCTCCATATGATTTATATTGTATCCAAATACTATTGCCTGAGCTACCTTAAATATAATAGGTCATGAGTAGCATCAAAATATATTAATTCTTACACGAGATACTTTAGTAATCTCAAATCTAAGGATTATCCATCATAATGAAATAATCCAAGGAAACATAAGTAATATTCCATTTTTCCTCACAATTGATCCAATTTAATAAACTTATCCTTTATTAAGTAGCCACATGCTTGTTTAAATATTTTCACACTTTAATTTATAAGTTCAATTAAATATGATGTGTAATAGTTTTATTGTTTCACTTATATCCTGCCATGATAAGACTATAATTAGGAACAATCAAAGAATGGTATATAATATAAATTGAATCTCATAATAATTTTAATTGCAAAGTAATTATTTAAATAATTTTTACATTTAGTATTAAAATATAAAATATAATTAAAAAAAACATAAAGATAAGTAATGTCTTTAAATTATGTCCGACAGTCAAAGGTACGAGTACTGCTCTGTATGGGCCAGAAAATGCTAATCAGACCATTAGTTTAGTACCATATTGGCTTAACTCGGTGAATATGAAATTTTAGAAGCTTGTGAACTAAATTGAAGACAAATAAACCTAACCACCACTAACCTTAGCTGCCGTGCTCCATCCAAATTATCACATCAGGCAGCCCCCCTACGCCCTTGGTCTCTCCTTCATTATTCATCCTACTGCTCTTTACACCGGTGAGTTCTTCACTCAGTCTCTCCTTCATCTCCACCTCCCTACACTTGCATCATCGCACGCACCTCTATCTATTAACTTCACCCTCCGCAATTAGCAGCTCTACCATGACGTCACCTGCCAGCTCCTCCACAACACATCCCTTTCCATCTCTAGTCCCCCTGTAGTTCGCACAACTCACCCTGCACATTCGCAACCTGCCCAAGTCCTGACACTAAGACAAACCTAGCTTGATTGCTCTTGGTCTGATTTTGTGTCTTTTAAGTTTGTTTCTATAGCTTGTGCATATGAGTTTAGTTATGTGTTTCATGTATTGTGTGATTTCTGAATGGTTTATTAAATATAATCAGAGCTTGAACATTTGGAATTGGATTTATTTCTTTGTTTCGTATCTTATCTTTCTACTTGTGCTTGTGTTTTCTTATCTCAGAACGATTATGTGACTTAGGGATTCATAACAATCTGTTTGGTTTTAAATTTTTCAGAGAAAATTTTGGGTTTTATTTTATTGTATCACAGTAACGATGAGATTGGAGAAGTGTTGGTTTTGTTCCTCAACTGTATATCCGGGCCATGGTATTCAGTTTGTCCGCAACGATGCGAAGGTAAAGTTCATTTTTTTTTCTTTAATGTAATTCAATTTGGTTAATTTCAATCCCCCTTCATGGTTTTTGTGCCTTTTTTTGTTTTAAGTTTGTTGCTATTAGTTTCTCATGGGTTGACATTTCTTCTATTGTCAATCCCTTTATTAGTGGATATATGAAGCAATTGAGCAACTGATGTCTGTAAAATCTAATTAAAAAAGCTTCCTCGTTTCCTTGTTTCTTCTTCTAGCCCTTTGAATGATTGAGTTATTGGTTATTATGCAAATATGAAAGATATCGAATTAGTTCTTCAATCAACTCCTTGAGTAAACGTACGTAGTGAAAATGAAAACTTTTTAAGTGCTTTAAGTTGTATAGGAGCTGTTCATCTAGAAACAGACAATCATATCTTGAAACCATATTGACAAATTGCTCTATAGAAACCAGATGATTGTGACTGTTACTAGTTCCTTAACAGTGAATGTTTTTGCAGATATTTCGTTTTTGTAGATCCAAATGCCACAAGAATTTTAAGATGAAAAGG
>JAOSBM010000205.1:17479851-17490390 GCA_027568955.1 Erythroxylum tenue
CCATGATGTACTCAACAAATTGATAAATTACTAAATAAAAAATTCAATATATAATATTAAATAGTTATTAAATAAATCAGATTTAATATTTTCCCCAATTATTAATTATTCAATCACAATAATAATTCCATTAAATTTCAATTTTAAAATCACATTCGGATTCAAATAAAATTTCAAATTTAATTTTAATAATTCTCACTATTATGAATAACTTTGGATGTGTCATTTAAATTTAATTATATAAAATTTAAAATTTATTAAAATAAACTTTTTTTAATATATTTAAAAATAAATTTAAAATATTTATCATCTGCGACGTTTAATACCAAACGTCGCAGATTGTCATGATTCAACAACGTCTAACAAACGTCGCAGAAAGCTATATTGTTTTCACGATGTTTAATTCACTCGTCGCTCATTCCCATATGCTTTTACGACGTTTTCCCAAACGTCGAAAAATAGCCTAGGCTTCCTGGATGTTTTCTACTAAACGTCGAGAAAAACGTTTCCTTACTCTCCCTTCAACGACGTTTGTTGCGACGTTTTCATAAACGTCAAGATTAACAATCAACAACGTTTTTCTAACATTTACGACGTTTTTAAAACGTCGCAAAATGGGTATTTTTCTTGTAGTGTACAAATCCAACATAACAAAGGGTTGCTTAAACACTATCCGAATATAATTAAAAATGGAGTGGTTACTCCTTCAATTGAGTTATTGAAAGCTAGAGTTTAACCTTGGTCTACTGCTTTGCTTGGTATTTTTGGTCAAAGAGACCTGTTTACCTTTTCGTGGAAGCTTGGGCCAAAGCTAGGTGGAGTGAAAAGGGGTTAGACAAGGTGATGCTCAAAGAAGATGGATCTATTCTCTTCAAGTTTAGTGATGATGCTAACCTAACCAAAATTGTGGAACAAGGGCCTTGGCACATTGGTAACTAGCCTCTCTTTATTTAAAAATGGAAACTTAGTATAGAGCTTGATCAAAGTAAGATTGATGTACTACCATTGTGGATTAACTTCCACAACTTACCCATGGAGTTTTGGACAATCAAAGGACTTAGTTTTTTGGCCAATTCCTTAAGGAAGCCCATCTATATAGACACTCAGATAGCTACAGTGTAAAGAATTTGTTATGCCAAACTTTGCATTGAAATCCTGAAGTCTGCCTCGGTGCCTAACAAGCTCTCTATACTAAGGTTGGGGTAATTAAGTGAGCTTGAAAAGGATGAAATTACCATTACATGTCCATAGAAGCTAATAATGCTACTAAAAAATGGATCCCCATAGGTAAGATCATTAAATTCGGTTGGCATGATGAACTTATGGCTTTAGATACTGATGATTTAGTTCTTGATCATGATATTATAACAGTGAGCAACCTGAGTGTATGGCGGATAAGGAGATTGTAATTTTGCCTAATATAAATGTGGTTACTGGTGTTAACTCTGAGATTGAAGTTGCTTTACTAACAGTGAATTATAGGCAAGAAGTAGTCACTAATCCTTCTGGTGAAGGATCTGTCTTAGATAATGCATCAACTGAAGGGCAAGAAGCATCCATAATTCAACCACAAAAGAATATGCTAGTTAATGAGCAATAATTACAACATACTTCTGAGGATGGATCTGTCCTAGATAATGCTTCAGTAGAAGCGAACTCTTTTACTTTTGCTTCTAGTCCAACTGAGCCTGATGAATTTAGACCCTTGAATAATTCTACCTGAAGATGTTCAGCTTGGAAAAAAAGAAAGCAGAAAACTATAGGGGACTTCCCCTCTTATGTCAATTTTAGTTTGGAACACTAGAAGGTTGAATGACCCTCTTAAAAAATCTGTTGTGAAGGACTTGGTAAGGGAGAAGAAACCTTTTCTAATAGGATTACTTGAAACCAAAATAAAGAATCACTCTTCCATTTCTGGATCAAGTTTTTTGGGTGCTCAATGGGAAATGTTTTCCAATATTAACTCTTACTTCAGTGGTGGGATCATTTGTCTTTATAATTACAGTTGATTGTAGTACAAGCTCTAGAAGAAACTGACCAGCTTCTCCATCTTCATTGCCAGATGAAACATAGGAGAATCAGTTTTAAGTTTAAAGTTATCTCTTATATATGTCTCTAATTTTAGCTTCAATAGGGAAAAATTATGGAGGGATTTGCAGCACATTTAGCTCAACATCTAGCTTCCTTGGCTTGCAGTTGGTGACTTCAATTGCTCCCTTACTTTGGAAAAAATTTAGGGAGGTAGGAAATCACACACGGGACAGATTAAGGAGCTATCTTCCTTCCTTATGCATATGGATTTGGCGGATCTATCACATACAGGTAGGCTTCTTATTTGGTCTAATAATTTATAGGGTAGATGGTTGGTGAGAAAGAAGCTTGATAGAACATTTATTAATTCCTTATGGTTGTCCCATTTTCCTAACTCTTTTGCACATTTTGGTGACAATTTGATCTCTGATCACTCCTCATACTGATTCAACGTCTTGATGATTCCAACTTAAGTGGAGCCCCATTTAAATTCTTTAATTCACTCACTGATGTGTAGGGTTTTCATGAGGCTGTTTGCAACTGCTGGGATTCAGTAGTGGTCAACTATAAGTCCTATCTACTAACATTTAAATTAAGATTGGTGAAAGCTGTAATAAAGAACCTTATGCTTCACAAGAATCTTCATCTCCAGACCTTGAAGGATAAACTCATGCTAGCTCAAGATAACTGCTATCAAGCTCTTCATAACATTGATTTGAAACAGGTCGAAGTAACCTATCTTCAGCTAGTTGAAGGCTAGACTTAACTGGTTGAAGAATGGAGATTCAAACACCAAATTTTTCATTCTTCCTTACTTGCTAAAAGGAATACCAACTTACTATATGATCATCACGAGCAGGAGCATGTGGAACAAACTTCACTTCTTAAGATTGAAAGACATTACTTCCTTGATTTGATGGGTTTAGCATCTTCCTCTTCTCCAAGCTCAAATGTTCAATTGATTTTGGAATGTCACATGGATCAAGGCATTATGGACCTCTTTATATCTCCCTTTACTGAACATGATATCAAGGAAACTCTTTTTAGTATGCATCCCTCAAAATCCCCTAGTCTAGATGGCTTTACTGCAAAGTTTTTTTAAACTATGTGGAGTATCATTGGTTAGCTTTTTACAGAAGTTGTTTTAGATTTCTTTAAGTCCTCATGGCTACTTCCGTAAATAAACCATGGACACATATGTCTGGTCCCTAAAAAATAGAACTCTTGTCATATAAGTGACTTTAAGCCTATCTCATGTTATAATACAATTTATAAGGTGATTTTAAAGCTCTTAATTGGAAGACTCAAATTGGCCATCTTGGGTATTGTTGACAACGCTTAAAGTGCTTTTCTCTTGGATAGATCTATTGGTGATAATGTTCTACTAATTCAAGAACTGATGAAGGACTATATCTTAGGTGAAAAAAATCAATAGTTGCTTACTAAAGATCAACTTCTTAAGAGCATTTGATACTCTAATACGTAACGGTACTTTAGTTACATATCCTGAATTAAACGTGAAAAGACAAGAAACGAAGAAATGCGAAAAATACCTGATTTTGGTTTCATAACTTTAAACGAGCTTTCTGAAGCCGAAACGAGTGCGAATCCACCACCGTTTTTAGGAGAACTACTCTCCGGGACGCGGGTAAGGTCTTTCTACAATTTTCTCAAAACGTAAGCTCTCTTAACGAGTAAGAGAATCTTTAGACTTATGATTGATATATCAGCAACTGTAAGAGACCTTAACCTTTATATATAGCATCCACATCGAACTTTTCCATCATAAGACCAATATGAGCTCGGTCCACACTGATTGGGATCTATTTTCTACCTGAACTTTGACCCATTGATTTAGATCATTTATTAGGTCACTTTATTATCTTTATCTAGATCAAATTACGTAACTTAACCGATAAGTTATTGAAAAACCAAAAAAATGCAATAAATTATTGTCCCACTTTATGAGAAAGGACAAAATTATCCAACAGACAGTTCTTTTCGAAGCTCGATAGATTTAAATGCAAGCATGAACAACGTGAGGAATCTCATCAGGACTAATTAAAATGGTTTCTTAAGGTCTTAAATACTAGGAAAGAGTAGTTGCCTTTATGTTGATTAAACCAAATGGTTTATGGTAATTATAGCAAGAGCAGACTTGAGTTAGGTCTAAGATCAAGTTCATTAATTTAGTGCATCATATAGAGTTAACTTTAATTAGTTTATAGACGTTAGGAAGGAATCTCGGTCAGCAGTAGTTTAGTATTTCCTTCAATCATGACATATGAAATTGGCAGGTACTGACGTGCCAAAATAGCACTTTAATTGGAACAAAGTTGATCATGAATTAATTTTGGTTTGTTTGTGCATTCAAGCTATTACAAGCCATGTAATTCTGTCTCTATTTTTCCACCATCATTTTAGATTGGAATAGCTCAACTATGTGACTTCTAAGTGTTACAAATAAGAAATGAAAACAGTTTAAAGTTGAAATAACCTATGATCGACAAGGTGGTGGGAATTGCATGCCAGCGTAGTTTACTCTTGCATTGACACAATTGGAGGTGAAAGGCTTAGGACCGTTGTACTTCAAATTGATGTCGGACAAATGAACTCTTTCACAAGGGACCTGTTGACTGCAGGTAAGATCGACAGCAACGTTTGAGATTGTTGTTCCAAAAACGTTAATGAACCGAATGTCGCTGATCTTCACTCTTGATGGCTGCTGCCAAACAAAAAGATCCAACATATTAGTACGTTGTTTCTTGGGTGGGAAAATAAAAGGTAAGAGGACCGAACCGCATTGGAGTGGCCGTAGGACTGATCAATAATAATTGGGTTTTCGACGTTTTCCATGTTGATGTCCTTGAAAGTCACGTCTGTAGCTTGACTTGGAGGTGACCCTCCCCATGTTTTGATTCTGAGTCCATTTGTAGTGCCCTTCAAAGTGCAGTTACTAACCATGATCCGTTTCACATCCTTCTCATCCAGGTACTTGCCAAGGCTACCAATACTGTTATTGCAAGCAATGCGTTTATTAGACTTGGAAGAAGAGTACATAGTATAAATACTTGTACGTTTTTTAATCGATTTCTCACAAATATCACTAGTTACTTGCAACCGTTATCATAGCAATGGTGTCACTCCCTTGTCCCTTTTTAAGAAAACCTCAGTTTGTTTTATACAGCATTGGAGATTCACCTGATGCCATGTCCGGGGCCACATGTCACTTCGGTGACACTGATGTCTGTGCTTCCTTGAATGATACCAATGCAATCATCACCAGTCTCAATAATACTTCTAGCTACTTTAACTTGATTTGATTGGCTTATATGAATACCATCTGTGTTGGGGCTATCTCCTGCTGCAGATATATGAACACGTCTTACTTTGACGTTTTGAGAGAAAACAATACCCATGTGGAAGCCCATGGGATTAATAGAAGTGATCTGCCTAATAACCGCATTCGACACATGATTCAATTTAATGTTCTGCATAACCATCCAGAGAGAAACATTAACCATTTAAACTTGACACTAAAATTTCCGGAACTTTTTATTAATTTAGTGCTTACAGCTGGGAAAGTACTGCAGGAACCACCACCTTCACAGGTGTTGTATTTCCAGATAAGAGCACCTTGTCCATCAAAAGTTCCTGCACCGGTGAGAACCAAACCGTTTATGTGTTGGAATGAAATCCAGAAATCTTCAGCGTAACTGCTAGGGACTGGTAGAGCTTTCATTGTTCCAACAAACTGTACTGTAATTGGAGAGGGACCTTTGCATGGTCCCTGGAAAACAATAGGTCCTGCTAAGAAGTTCCCTCTTGGAATTATCAGCCTCGACTTTCCTGGACAATCGCATGCAGCCCTCCACGCCTTCATAAATTCCTGACCAGGAAAAAAAAAGCAAAAACACGCACACACACACACACATTTTACTCAACATCAACTGCTTAAATGTATTTTCTAGTATTATCCTATAGGTTCTTCTAGAATGACACACTTATCAGAATTTTAACCCTGACAAAGAATGTCGCAAGCCTATGTTGCTTACCAATGAATTATCCTTTTTCTCGTCAGGAACTGCTCCAAATTTCAGCACATTAAACACAGTTTCAGTAGGGTCTCCATTATCCCCACCTGGACGACCCATTTTGCGAAGCAGCCCGACTCGTCCACGACGACCCTTACCCTCACAACAAGAAGAAGATGACAATACAATTACTAGGCTCAAGAGAAGAACAGCATTAACCGAATATTTTAGTGCAACGGTCATTGCCATTTTATCTCCTACATACAAAATGTTTCAGGCTGTATGTTTTTCTTCAAAATTGTCGGATAAAAAAGAACCCTGTAAACCTCTCTCTGCAAGACGAGAGGCTTGTTGTATGAAATTCTGACAATCTCTTCAGTGTCTTCTTTCTTTATACCATCTATTTTGCCAACAGGAGATTGGTAAGTCAAATGCTATCAATCTCTATAGAAGGGTTTATTTTTGGTGAACTGTTTGGTCGGTTTAATTCCATAATTGGTTAGAAAAGAATTTATTGGCTAAGATTTAGGAGCAAGAATATGTGCCTGTGGGCTCTACTTCTCTTTTATTACGTTGGTTCTTTCCATTTTAGCAACCCAATTCATTACCAGTATTGCACCAACCATTTTACAAAGCAATAAAGATATATTTCTGGCTCTGTTCCAAAGGCATCAACTAAATGGCAAGAGCATGGCGCCAGAAATTTTCGATTGATCATCTTTTGGTTGGTTACGTTTTAAAGCTGAACAAAACTTTAACTACATATTTAACACATATCTAAGCTAAAATTAATCAGCGTAAATAAAGGGACCATTTATTCTATTTATTTGTTATTGTGGATTAGGCCGCTTAAATTAAAGCTCACAAACATATTTCATGGTCATTGACTTGGTAATGTTGGCCCCAAATTAACTTTTTTTTTATTGAATTAAGCATGATTTGTATTAAGTATGAGGTTTTGATAGAAGACAATTTTTCTACTTGGAGTTAATCACTATAATAATGTCAGTAGGAATTTTTTTTTAGGGTTAGTTGAATTAAGTTAGTAAGATTTGTATAAGGGAAAATTGGGCATGACACTTAAGTTTAAAAGCCATAAGCATTAAAAGAAGGGGCAAAATGGACAATTCACATTCGTTAAGGGCCTAATTGGAAAGAAAAAATTTGTCAGTATTTTTAAAAAGAAAGAAACGTGAGTTAGAGAAAAAGGAGAGAGTTTCGCGGGAGAGGAAAGAAGAAGAAGAAAAGAAGGAAGCTAGGTTTTCAAGTTTCTTAGCTTTCAAGAGAGAGAGATCTTGCAGAGTTTGAAAACTTTGAGGCTAAAGCAAGTTAGTATAAGCATTAACCCTTTTGATTTGATGAATGAACCTTATTTAGTGATAGTTAGAAGTGAAAATGAAGTTAAATGTGTGTAGGAAGTTGTTGATGATTGTGTATGCAAATGTTTTAAATTTTTGGTTAATGATCAAAGATAGCTTATAAATTAGTTTGTGAATGATTTTGGATTGAAATGAAGTTGAAAATGAAGTAGAAGGGATGGTTTATGTTTAAGATGGGTTACTTGTGAGAGGTGGGAAGTAATGGAAAAGGAAATATGTTTTGCGTATGCCTCTGTCAAAGTTCGTCGTGGCCAATTCAGGGGTTTGCCACGGCGAAATCTTGATTTCGGGCGAATTTTTCCTTTCTGGAAAAGTTCGCCGCGACAAACGTTTCTTGGTTCATCGCGGCGAACTTTCCAACACAGAACATATTTTATAATTTTGGGCATAACTTTTTTTGCAGTTGTCCAAATGGAGTGAATTTTGATTTAGAGTAAACTAGAGACATAGGGATACAAGTTGTATGAAGCAATTGAGTCTAAATTTAGTCTCTAAGAATCTCAATTTTTGGATGGAAATTGATGTATAGAATGTTGTTTTAGTATAAGAACAGTCCGAAAATATTTGGGTTATAACTTTTAGAGTACTGAACCAAATTGAATGATTTTGGAGTCATTAGAAACTTAATACAATGGGAAACATTGTTCTAAAAGAAATTATTATCAAATTTCTTCATTTACCTGATTATAAATTGGAATTCCTATTGAATGAAATTTTTGACTATTGTTAAAGGAAATCAAGGAAGGCAAGAGAAACAAAGGTGAGGCACCTTTGAGCAAGTCTTTAAGCAAGGAAATCAAGGAGGTTTTCATGTTTATAATAGAGTTAATGAGCCATAACTATGTTGTCAAAAGCAAGAGAATTAAATGATTTCATTTTTTTTTATAAATGCTACATTAATGTTACTTGAATGATTTGAGAAATATTCATATGTTTAGTATATGAAATTTGTCAATGAATTATGAAATGGAAATGCATTTGAAACGTTTTATGCTCATGAAAAACAAGTTTCTAAAAAGTGCCTTTTTGCGCAATATGTTTTACAAGTCATGAAATACATATTATGTGGGTTTGTGGTGGTCCCCTAAGTTAAGTCAAGTGCACTTCGACTAAAGGCTTCTCTCGCCTGTCCGCTAGTGGCATGGAGCTCCTTCATGGACTCCCACTAGTTCACGACTACGCAAAACTATTATGTGAGATTGCGTTAGTACGTTCTATTCACGACTTCACAGGACCCTTATGAGAAATGTGTAGTACGTTCTATTTTGGATCCACCCAAACTGTTCTGATGTGCTTATGTGCTCATGATATGTTTGACAAGACTGAGGCATACATTATTTGTGCTATTGTGAATTGTTTGACAAATTGAGAATTTCATGAAATAAGTGTTTTATAATTTTTAAATGCGAAATTACTATGGTTATGAAAAGGTTCAATGACAATGAGTTTTATAAAGGATTTTTGCTTGTTTCTCGATTATAAACTTGTTACCCACGAGCTTTTAAGCTCAACCCCCATTCCTTCCCATCTCCAGGTGATGAGCAAGAGATGGAGTAAAAGAGAGGCAAGGCATCACTCCAAGTTGCATATTTTTGTATTTTAAGCTAGATTTTGTAATCATGAGGTTTTCAATTTCATTTCAAGTATTATTAGTTTAAGTATCTTATGTATTTTGGGATTATGAGATATTGATGTATTGTGGTTTGAAAGGTCATTTCAGCTTTGTAAAGAACTCTTATCTTTTGATGTTAATGAATTATGAATCATGTATGGATGATGTTGAGTGGAAGTATGAATTTGCATATGGATAAGGTTGAGTTGAAATTTGGTATACTTGAGCAAGTTATCGATTTGAGATGATGAATTATGAACCTGAATTGTTGATATATAAGTGAGATGTTATGAAAAAGAAAGACAGGAAATTATGAAGAATGAGAATTAGTTGTAAGGAATGAATTAAATGAGTAGAGATTAGAGAGTTGAATGAAATAATGTTGGTAGATGAATTGTCATGACAGGATGTTGCATAGAGGAAGTAAATTTGGGATAATTAAGAGTGAAGGTAATGTTAGGAGAGGTGTAAGGGTATTTTTGTGTGATTTTTGTCAACTTCGCCGCAGCAAAGCCAAGACTTTCGCCACGGTGTAAGTGTCTGAGAGGTGTTATTTTGTTTGATTTGGTGACTTTGCCGCGGCAAACTTCACCGGAAGGGAACATATGAGATTTCTCCCATATGTTCGCCACAGCGAAATAATAGTCCACCACGGCGAACCCGCCATGCCTCTGAATGATTTTTTAGCTTCCACTATGCCCAAACTTCAAGCTTCATGATCTCATGTCCGATGATAGGTACAATATGTTTAAAGACATAATCATAAGAATGAATTGTCATTTATCAATTGATCAGATAGGAAAATTTTTGGAATGGTATGTGAATGACGATGAACAGGTGATAGCTAAGGAGGGTTCAAAAAAATTGCAGGGGAAAACATACACATTTGTATGATGAGAAATAATGCGCACACGTTTTATGGTCAAGGGTTGGACCTTGTTAGGGGACAGTACTATCGTATCCTGCATACATTATATTCCAAGTTTCTACTTCTTTGTCCTAGTTTTTGACCCAAAGATATTATAGCTATTTACCAAGGATGGTGTTTGAGAAAGTTGGGTTAATTTTAAGTCTAAATGTAAAAGAATTATGTCTACTTTTCATTGTTTTGAAAATTTTGTAATGAGCTTCAATTGGTTGACTGTTCTAGTATGCCACTCTCATAGAATATATCCCCGAACATATCGATAGTATTCAAGAACATACTCTACAAGAGCGGCATGCTAGAACAGTCAACCAATCGAAGCTCATTACAAAATTTTCAAAACAATACACGCGCACGCAGAAAATCAATAAATAAATCGGACCCATTATATTCGTAGACATTTTTATTCAGAAGTGTTACTACACTCATGCTGCGTTTGGTTAGCGTCTTCAGTAGATAGGGACGGGACGGGACGGAACATGACAGAACGGAACAGAACAAGAATTGGAGACAGTGAGATGTTTGGTTGCGGTGGACAGAACAGAGATTTTTGTCTTC
>JAOSBM010000205.1:17490490-17500666 GCA_027568955.1 Erythroxylum tenue
CATTTGCCTCTCTTCTAAATTTAGACCTAGTTCTCACACCTTCTGAAGTTTCGCCTATAATCAGGTTTTTTGGGTGAAAGGATTTACACTTCCAGTCTTTTCTAAGACTAAAGTTTTCAGGAATATCTTCAACCTTATTAAGTGGAACATATGACGGTGACATATCTATGTTATCAACTAAGCAAGCAAATAGAGTTTCATCATCAGAATCGTTTCTTCTATCTGGTTGTGAATCATCATCAAACTTGACATACATAGATTCTTCAACAGATTTAGAAAAAAGATTATAAACTCTATAGGCATTAGAATATATCAAATATCCTAGAAAAGTTCCTGAATTGATCTTAGAAACTAATTTATCCAATATTTCTTTTTGTATTCAATATAGTACATTTGCAACCAAACGAATGGAAGCAAGAGATATTTGGCTTCCTTCCTTTCCATAACTTATATGTTTTATTTAAGAGAGGCCGCAAAAGTATTCTATTTTGAATATAACAAGTTGTATTTACAGCTTCTGCCCAGAAATACTTAGGAAGATTCATTTCACATAGCATGTTTCTTGTCATTTTCTAAATCGTCCTATTCTTTCTTTCTACAACTCCATTCTGTTGTGGAGTTCTAGGAGTAGAGAAATTATGGAAAATTTCATTCTCTTCACAAAACATTCTGAATTTCTCATTTCAAATTCTCCACCATGATCACTCCTAATTCCAGTGATAGAAATTCCTTTTTCATTTTGTAACTTTTTGGATAGAACTTTAAAGCACTTAAGAGATTCATCTTTATGTGATAAGAACAATGTCCAACAAAATCTAGTGAAGTCATCAACAATTACGAGACCATACTTCTTTCCGCCAAGACTTAGTGTTCTAGTTGGACCAAATAAATCTATATGTAACAACTCTAGAGGTCTAGAAGAAGTTACAACATTTTTAGAAGAAAAAGATGATTTAACTTGTTTTCCTTTTTAACAACTCTCACAAAAGAAATCTTTTTTAAAACTTACTTTTGGTGATCCTCTTACCAAATCATGTCTAACCAACTTGGAAATATGTTTAAAACTAACATGACCTAGCTTTTTATGCCAAATCAGTTTTTCCTCATCTGTTAATATAAAACATAAAATATTTTGACTTTTCCAATCTTCTAAGTTAATATTATAGAGATTGTTTCGTCTCTTGGTAGAAAAGAATACGGAACCATCCTTGTTTTTAACTACAAAAGAATTTTGATTAAAGGATACTTTAAAGCCAGAATCATATAATTGACTTACACTAATCAGATTATGCTTTAAACCTTCAATTAGCAGAACATTATCAATAGACGCAAATGACTCTTTACCAACTTTGTCGATTCTAACTATTTTGCCTTGCTGGTGGTCTCCAAAAGTTACTGATCCTCCTTGTTTATTTTGGAGGTCTAGGAACATAGACCTTCTTCCCATAATGTGTCGTAAGCATTCACTGTCCAAGTGCCATTGGTTCTGGTTGCTTTTTTCAAGAAAGGAGATCTGCAATATATATTATGTCTTTCTTAGGTACCCATATTTTCTTGGGTTCTTTGGGATTATCCTTACAATTATTCCTCGAATGATAATAAGAAAGTTGTTTCTTTTCCTTTCTGTTAAGAACAAAACTCTTATTATGGTGAACTTTGCTATTAGTGAACCCTATACCACTCTTATCATTTGGGTGTTTGTATTTTCCAATCATATCGTTCATCTTTTTTGTACTTTCAATAAATGTTGATAAATATGCTGAAAGACTATTAATCGTTTGTTTCAATTGACTAATTTCTTCAAATCTATCTACAATTACTTTCTTTTTCATATTGTCTACTTGTTTCTTAAAGCAGACGTTTTCTTTTTCCAACATTTCCGTGTTCTTCAAGTTTTTAGCAAATTTCCATTTGAAAGCCCTATATTGCTTTAATATAGCATGTGAATCTTCTAATAATTCTAAATATGCCTCTTGAAGTTCATTAAAATTAGAAGTTACCTCATCGTCGCATTCCTTTTTAGCTACTAAGCATATATTTGCTTGTATTGAAGCTTCTGATTCGAAATCTTCCCAAGTTGTCATCATGCTCTTTTTGTTTTCTTTACTTTTCTTTTGTTTTCTTTTGAGCAACGGACATTCAGACTTGTAATGTCCTAGTTTGTTGCACTCATAGCAGAGGATAGAAGTTTTCTCATTCTTGACTTCGTCTTTGCTATTTTTCTTAAAAGAAAAATCTTTATTTCCCTTTGCTTTCTTTTTCCACATCCTCATAATCTTTCTTAAAATGAAGGATAGTTCATCATCATCTTCACTTGAATCTTAATCAGATTCACTGGCATCATCATTCTTGATTTCTTCAATCTATAATGCTTTTGAAGATGTAATTCTATTTCTCGGGTTCTTTTGATTCTTCTGACTAGCATTTAATGCTATAGATTTGTCTCTTCTAGGTTTATCTTCTGCATCAAGCTCTGCTTCATGTATTTTCAAAGAACCAAGAAATTTATCTAGCTTCAATTTGCTTAATTCCTTGGCTTCTTGTATTGTTGTAACTTTGGGTCTCCATCTTTTGGGAAGACTCCTGAGAATCTTTCGGACATGGTCTAGATTATTGTAGATTCTCCCAAGAGCTTTAAATCCATTAACGATAGTTTGAAATCGTCCAAACATCTGATCAATAGACTCATCCTCTTTCATCTTGAACAACTCATACTGATATACAAGAATACTGATCTTGGACTCTTTCACTTGATTTGTGCCTTCATGTGTGATGGATAATGTGTCCCACATTTCCTTTGTGGTTTCGTATCCATGAACCTTATCATATTCACTTTTTCTTAGAGCACAACTCAGAAAGAACTTGGCCTTTGAGTTTAACTGAAATCGAGCTTTCTGATCAACTGACCATCCGTTTCAAGAAATCATATTACCTTCATCGTCTATTGGTATGTATGGTTCATTCTCGATGATATCCCAAGGATCAATATGTGTGGATTCTATAAAGAGCCTATCTTGTCCTTCTAATAATGATAATCCTCACCGTTGAACGCAGGAGGACTTGTGACCGAGGCACCTTCATTCAGCCACGGATCTTTGTCCTCACTTTGTAAAGGTGGTTCTTAGAAATCGAGCTTTGATACTAACTGAAGTAAATCACTTGTTAATATAGGAGTCACGTAAAGTATACAAAATACACAAGAAGGGGGTTGAATTGTGTAATCTTTTTGAAATTATTAATATTTTGAGATTTCTTGAATATCTTTACAACTATCAGATGAATACCAAGGATACTTTACTAATGTTGATAAGTATTGGAATCGCAAGTAATTTTATCTACTCGTCTAACAACAAGAAAACTAAAGTATAAGGGTTAGAGAATAGACGCCGCAATTTTATACTAGTTCACCTCAAACCTTGGGCTATGTCCAGTCCTCAAAGTTTGTCTGAGATTTCACTATACTCTTCAACTTTACAAGTATTATTTCTGTCGTTCCAGAGCTTCTTCAGTTCTCTTTCACAAAGTATTCTTTCTGCTATCTTAACCTCTCTTTAGGAAAGATATTTTGAGCTTTATGTTACAGTAGTATTCGCTCTCTTGTTTCTCACTTTGAATACAAATTTTTTCTAAGTATTGTACAATCATAATTTGCTCTCTTGTAAAAACATTATTTTAGTCTTCAACTAGGACTAGTATTTATAGCCGAAGTCTCCAACTATCTTCTTAAGAAACAGCTTCTTTAATCTTCTAGAAACTGTTATTTTGTTGAGTCCTGTAACTGACTCCAACTAATTAACTGTCTGACGTTCTAGAGTATTTTCTTTTTTGTATCGTCTAATATTGTCACTTCGTCTGGTATTGCGCTTCGTCTATTATTTGCGCTTCGTCTGTTGTTTGCACTTCGTCGGTTGTTTGCGCTTCGTCTGTGATGATGTGTATCATCTATTACTGACGTATCGTCTGGGATGACTAAATGTTACTTACATTTTTTGCACACTTAGCAATCTTATCAAAACTATTCATACATTTTCAAGATTATTATTATTTGATTGTCACCAAAATTAATAGAAGTGAAATCTTATCAAAACTATTCATACATTTTCAAGATTATTATTATTTGATTGTCACCAAAATTAATAGAAGTGAAGTCTTCTTGACTTAACAATAACAATGGTTTTCATACTCTCAAAAAAGAACACAAACACATGTATTCATCCATCAATTCACTGCACTCATTACTCAACTTCAAGTCAAATTTTGAAACTCTTAAAGATAGAATTTTAATTAGATGTCTTCATGAAAAATGTCGCCATGTATCTCTAATTTAATCCAAATTAAAAATCATCCTAGTTGGATATCTACAAATCAATTCATGGATAAAATACCGATGCATATCCAATGGAAATGTTACAGTTAACATATTCCAACACACTTTAAACACCATTATTACTTTATCTCTAAACTTCCATCTTAGCTCTTCTCTTTTCAAGATACTATACTTGCCTTTTCTTTAACTTCAATACTCAATCCAATCCATTTTTAAAACAACCAATGATCCAAGTTTTTATACATAAAAAACAGAACATGAAAATATCCATTCACAAATCAATTTTTCTGCACTTCTTTCTACATTATTTGTAGATTCATTCTAACTCTAAATCATCTCTACATCAATTTATGAATCATTAATCATCATACATGTAAAAGAAAGACATTAATGTATTCATTTCTTTCCCTACATTCCAGGATACATAAAACATCATTTTATGTCCATTTAGCCTCTAACTATGATCATACACGCTTCATTCAATAAATCAAGAAGATTAATGCTTATACTTATTTGTTTAGCTTCAATGTCTTCAAATTAAACTTAACCCTAGCTTCTCCCATGCATCCCACGATCATCATCTTGCCAAAGTAGAATAGTTGAGTTTTTTATTAAGAAGAAAAGATAGCAAGAACCTAGTGATGGAAAGGTTCAACTTTGATGCTTGGAGAAGAGAGTGCGTGAGAAGGAAAGGAAGATGAAGAAAAATGAAGAAAAGAATCATGTATCGAAAATGACAAATGAAAGACTATAAGATGGTCTTTAATTTAGGTAAATAAAATCGCGAGTGGTGTGTGTCAAGTGTTGTGACACTTGTCACTTGTCACTTGTCATTTTATTGTGGTCTCCAATTGGCTCTTTTAAAAAACTAGTCCATTTGTCTCCAATTTCTAATCCAATTTTCTCTCAATTTTTAATGACACTTGTCATTAAATCTTAATGCCATTCATAAAAATTTCTACTGCCATATGACTCTTATTTTTGCTACTATTTATCAATTGTTCTGCCACTTGGCCTTTTTCCTAGTCCAAAAATACCCTTAATTTTAGAAAATTCTCATATTTTACCAAAAATTCTAATTCACTACTAATATACTCCAACTCAATTTTTAAGACACATAATCCATAATTCACATTATAATCACATTAAAACAATTATTTATACCCGAAAAAATGTCAAATGAGTGCATGAACAATTCATTGTAATGTGTGCAATAATCAAATTCACGTGTGTGTATGCTAACATTATGCATGAGCATGAAATGCATTTTTCTAATCTCTCATTACTATTTTTCTCAATTATAAAATTTAAGGTTCTAACCCTTAGTATGGAAACGAGATGTTACAATTCTCTCCCTCTTAATAAATTTCATCCTTGAAATTCTTATCTGATTGATCAAAAAGGCAGGGGTATTATTTCCTCGTATGCTCCTCCGTTTCCCATTTAACTTCTTCACTCGAATAATTTCTTCCAATTAACTATAGTCAATAGAATCACTCTGTCTCTCAAGTACTTTTTTGATATCATACTATTTTAACTATTTCCTCAATCTTTTTCATATTACTCACAATTTCAACTCCGATATTAATAACACATATATCGGATCATAACGGTATTTCCTAAACATATCCATGTAACATTGTGTGAATCTTAAACATCTTTTATTGGTGATACTAACTCATAAGTCAATGGTCCTATTCTCACAATAATTTTATAGGGACCAATTTATGTCGGGTTTAGCTCCCTTTTCGCTAACCTGAGCACATCTTGCCAAGGTGATACTTTCAAAAATAATTCATCTTTCACTTGATAATTCACATCTCTTCAGTGTTAATACACTTAAATCTTATGTCTATCTCACTATATTCCATATCTTCGATGTTGATCCACCTAACTCGTTTATCTTTTTTGAATCACTTAATTTATAACACAGATCAATTTCACTTATCAACAGTGTCTCGAATCAATTCTAGCCTTCAATCATTTTTAGGCCTTATTGTTCCAAATATAAAGGCAGACGATTCTTTCTATCGTGTAATGCCTTATACGGTATTCTAATGATATCACTGTGATAATAATTGTTATGCTTAAAGTCAATCAAAGTTGTACATTGACCTCATGTTCCTATGAACTCCAAAATATAAGCTTTAAGCATATCTCCAATAGTGAAGACTTTTGGCAACTCATACATGCAGTCACTTGCTTCTACATGCTTAGTCATTAAATGCTATTTCGGCGTATTCCTACTAGGATGTATAGCTTAGATTGTTATTTGTGCTTTCTCTAGTAATCTCTTTGCTCAATCATCTTTATCGTGTAACACATACTTCGTATTTCAATCACAAGGTAGCATTTTTCCAATTCAAACTCAAAATTTGGATTCATTTTTTATTTCTCAGTAAGATTCATAAATTCTAAATCCTTAATTTGGGCTTTGCTAATCCTTTCATGTGAAACTGATCTTAAATTCAATAGCTAATAGTACTTTGATTTGCCCAAAATTCAACTCGACATTCTATGCTCTTCATTGCACTAGATTTGGTAACCTCAATATCTAAATTCATGTTATTCCGTTATTGAATTTTTTATTCAATACATCATATTCTTCAAGTAACTCTATCCATTGTCTCAGTCTCGTATTCAATTTTTTCAAACTCAATAATTACCTCAAACTTTAATGATCTATATATTTATATATAGATCTGAATTGTTTCACTGTACATATAATGTCTCGAAGCTTTCAAAGCAGTTACTATTACACCAAGTTCTAAATCATGTATCAAATAATCAACTCATGAGACTTAAATTATCTCTATGCATATGAAATCACTTTATTATGCTGCAACAGATTGCATTTTAATATCTGGTACGAAACATCATTGTATACTACAAAATCTCCAAATCCAAATGATATGATTAACATCGGTGTTATAATCAATTGGTGTTTTAATTCCTCAAAAATCTCTTTACATTCATCAGTCATACGATTTGCACATTTTTCCTCAGACATTTTTGTCAAAGGGTTTAGATCAAGATGTTACATTCTCCGTGGAAATTAGAAGGTTGTGATAGATACACTACTTGTGATGGTTGTGGTGGTGAGGTTGATAATGATAACGAGTGGTGCATGGTTAAGTTGAAGTGACCCTTCCGGGCCCTAATCCTCCATAGTAGTGCTCTTCAATTATAGTGAAGCCATCATGTCCAATTTTAGCGAGGCTATATACTTGGGTTGCAATAGATAACAATACGATGGCATAAGACTCTATAGAATGGTTAAGTAAATTGATGTTGTGTGTGTATATATATTTAGGTAATAAGGTTAGATGTCTACTCTCCCTGTATAGAAAACAAGGATATAACTTAGATGCTTTGTTTTTTGACACAGAGATATTATAGCTATTTATCAGGGATGGTGTTTGAGAAAGACCTATGTGTTTTATCTATAAACTTTTAAGATGCGTAGGTTACTTTTAAGTCTAAATGTAAAAGAATTATGTCTACTTTGCATGAATGGAGTAAAATCTTTATATTCTTCAGAAATATTATTCCGACTTGAGGAAAAATTATCTGTTGATTCATACTAGAGAGAATAATTTTCTTTTTAACATTATTAATTATTAAACATATCCTCCTTTAGCAAACAAGTGCATAAGCAAATTTTTCTTTTAGATATGACTCAGTTGATGATATCTCTCTAGTACACAACATAGAACTAATTTTGCCAATGACATAGCTCATTAATTGAATTACCTTTTTTTAATGTTAGGGTGCTTAATTTGATAGTTAAGTTGGAGAGTCGACAAGGGTAATATGTTGTTTAATTAAGAAGGAATAACAAAATTAGGAGTAGTGTGAAGTTGCAAATTAGAAGAAAGCACATTTAGATATGCTTCTTGATATGGCCCTTGTACCATTGTAGTGGTTAGTTAGGACAAGGTTCTTTGAAAATCTCATATATGTTTGGCTCCTTTTCATCAGACTATGATCTTTGCAACAACTCCCGCATCTTATTATAAAATTAAAAAAACAAAATCAATATTCAATTTAAATATTATTAGTTAGTAATACATAAATAAGTGAATTTAAAATTTAAACAAATTTTTATATTTACATAGTTATCTTGCACTTCTTATGACATCCACCTTTGACCTTCCTTATAGTGAGTGAGTTTGTATAATGTGATCCTATCACACTCTTGTCCATGTATTTCTTTCTCACTCCGTTTTATGAAAAAAGAATTGAAAATGCAATAAATAATATTATATTTGCTAACATAATTATAACTTCTAAACAAAAAACTTACATATTCATTTCGTACGATAACAAATGATTTGGACCCTTGGTTATGAGGAGTTTTCATTTTTTTTCTTTATAAACCTTGGATTTTTCACATTTTTCCTAAATAAAAAAAAGAAATAGTCATTAAATTGTGTAACAAGGTTAATGGAAGCAAATGTGAAGAGAAAGAAGTCAAACCTTAACGTTGTAAGAAACCCAATAATCATACATTTGGCTCCAATTTTCTGGAGACATCCATTTAGGAACATATCTCCTTGCCTCCTCATCAAAAGGAAAAGATTTGTAGTATTTATGTAGTCGATAACAATCATCCTTGGCCTTTTTTTTCAACAGTGAAGTCACACAGCTTGAAACTTTGAGGTTGTTGATATCAACGATATTGAGCTTCATCTGTGAACAATAAGTAAAAGTGAAATTAATCTTTAAATAAGTAAAAAAAATGCATATGATTAAATAAATTGAAAAATTAACGAAACTTTGTCGAAAGCATTCTGTAGTAAGTTGTCTTCCTTCAACTGTTTGGCATGTCAATTCACTAGAAATGACCCCTAACTCACTGAACAATTTTACCAATTGGATCTTGTCAATAGGACGACCTTGCGAAGTATCAATATGTATAGACAACTTATTGTTCATCGCAACATTTTGCCTGACAACTCAAAACCTTTAGTGATACCTCTACCTCTTTTTCTGATGTTGATATTGGAACCTGACAACAAAAGAATAATGATAAGAAAAAACACATTAAACGTGTAAATATATATTTGAGCTTAAGTCAAATTATAGGTGGTAAAGATTAACAAATCTGAAGATCCCTCAGCAATAGTTGAGATAGATGGAGGTTGTTGCTAACTGGCTTCATTGGTGGATAAAATTGATTGTTGTTATTAGCTAGGGTTGGATTGATCTGGTTGTTGTGGGGAGGAACAATTTCAATAGTTGTCACCTTCTTTCCTTTATTTCTACCAGGTGCCATTATATTGAATATCTATAACTCAAATATCAACATTATGCATAAACAAAAGTCAAACATCAACAATACACATAAACATAATTTAAATATCAACAATTTGCATAAACATAATTCAAACATCAACATTCGGCATAAACATAACTAAAACGTGAACATTCAATGTTAACGTAACTCAAATATGAACAATACGCATAAACAAAACTCAAACATCAACAATCTACATAAACATAACTCAAACACCAACATTCCGTATTAACATAACTCAGACATCAACATTCCGCATATACATAAGTCATCAACATTTCGCTTAAACATATCTCACACAGTAACATTTAGATTTAGAAACAACGGTTTTGGGATGTTTGCATTGGATTTCCCTCATTAACTTTGTAGTCTTGCGCCTCTTGGCAGTTCTATTTATCATTTGAACAATCCCAAGAAATCTACACAAAACTACTAATGCACCTCCTTCCTTGAACTTATAGACTATTGTAATTACCATTATATATATATATATATATATATGTATATATATATAGATATAGATATATAAAGAATGAAATCAATATTTACA
>JAOSBM010000205.1:17524914-17538293 GCA_027568955.1 Erythroxylum tenue
TCTTAACCAATTCTATATATTTTATTATTATCAAAACATAAGTAGGATTAATTTGTCAACCACCATTTGTCCAACAATGGAATGGTACTTTCTTTAATAATAAGATTTACTTAATTCTAAATTTGGTTAAAAGTCCATCAGATATTATGTACAACCATCCATGCAAAATATATACAAAAAGGGGATAGAAAGATGAAAGAAAATAAAGAACATGAACATAAAAATAACATAAAATAAAACAAAATTGCACTACTATCATTCAAAAAAATAAAATAAAATAATTAAAAATAAGAAAAATACACAAATAACTAAAAAAAACCCTAATAGAGCATCTAAATTGTCTTTATATCTATCAATCTGTCGGTGAGTTTATTATATTGGTTGTTAGAGGATCCTTGGGTCTCGAAACCTTATACTGCTGCAAAGCTGAAGATGGTGGAGGTGGAATGGATGTCCTAACATGTCTTGTCTGCATTAAGACCTCCTCCATCGATCTATCATATGCCTCTCATCTCACCATTTGCTTCATTAGCACTGTTTAGTTTACTTAAATAGTGCACTGGCTCCCAAGATCTACTCATGTACTTCTCCAGCCGAACTACCTTTAGCCGGTCCCAGCGTCCAAGTGATGTTGCTATCTTGGGCGATCCTGCACCAGCTGACAAATCCAAATTTTCTTCTTACACTGCTCCTCAGTCTGGGATGGTAGTAAGCTCTATCTCGATGGTTACACCGCTATATTAGGGTCATCCTCCTCTACTCCTAAAGTTATCTACTCATTTGAAAGCCTGATCAGTTGATAAATATCTCCTATTGGTACTCTCCTCCTACATACCATATGCATATTCTTCATAACATCCAAATTGAGAGCAACCATAGTACCGAGCCTATTATCTAGCCTAAGGATTGATTTTAGATTTACATGCTTATTTGGAGATGATTACAGGTTATTCTGAAAATCAGTATATCAGTAAAATCTTAGAATGAGACAATCACTTAGTTAGGGGGCTTTAAAATGGATAACCAAGCTGATTATAAAGCACCAAAGATCAGTTGGGCTTCAATGGTGTATCACAACTATAAAGAAACGAACTACAAAATTTTTAGACAAGAAAGTAGAAGCACTAAATTGTTATATCATGAAATTATAATCCAATGCAAACTCTCCTTGATAGTAAGAGGAATTGCAGTTAATCTCTCTACCAACATGAAGAAGAGATGGTTATTGGATTAAACTACCTTGACTAAGCTTCTTGTTAGGAATCATAGCTTATAACTCAGATCTTTTGTACCTTTTAAGTTGTATATAGTATTTTTAATGTAATCAATTATCTTTTGAAAAGACAACCAAAATATGGGTATAAAAATATAGTTAATTAATCATTTATCATATACACATCCTCAAGCAAATTCTCATTAAGAAATATTACTTTGACATCCATACACAGATTACATAATCATGATATACAACTATAGCTAATAAGATCCTTATGGCTTTCAGCATAGCTATTAGCAAAAAGGTTTCATTAATCCAACTAGTTGTTTTTATTGCAAGCTTTAGCCATTAGCTTTGCTTTATATGGGTGTATACTACAATCTATGTTAGTTTTCTCTTAAATTACCACTTTAAACCAATAGGTACAATACCGTCGAGAGCACTCACCAAAGTCTATACTTGGTTAATATACATACATTCTATTTAGATCTCATGGCTTTATTCAATTTTAAAGAATCAAAGTTAGAAATTGCTTTCTTAAAAGTTGTAGGCACATCATCTATAAGCGATATATTATATTTCTCCTTTTTAATATTTATAATTAATCTAGTGGAGGGAGGATGTATCCTACTTGTGCAACATGGACTAATTGTCTTTTGAACCGCTGGTTATATATCATATATATCAATTTAAGGTTCTTTCTCCTTCTAAAAATGAATTTGTGGTCCTTAAACTTCTCTAAGTTCTACTTACTCACACTATTTTTCCTGATAACAAATTCTCTTTTTAGGAATGTAGCATGTTTTCAAACATACACCTTTTGCTTAAGAGGATGATAAAATTGATATATAATACTCTTTTTTGAATACATTACAAATTTGTATTTATTTGATATAGCTTGAAGCATACCAGACGTTGCACACTTCACCTATGAATCACAACATCAAATTTTTAGGTATGACAACTTTGGTCTACTACTAATCCATATCTTATATAATATCTTATCAAATGATTTAGATGGAGTTATATTTTATCTAACAACCAAAAATACATAAAAGAATAAGTATTAATTTATTTTACAAAACAAAATAAAATAAGGAATACAATAAATATTTGATTACTCCCACTATTTTAAACAAATTAATAGCCCTCACTTTTTAATTTAAAAATTATTAAATAATTTCCTAGGGGCCAAGGTCCCATTTCAACTAAATTGATATGAGGTTGCTCAATAAACAATTTAAATTAAAAAAAAGTAGATAACAACCTTACTAATCATTGCTTATGTGACTTTTAGATATGTTAGATGACAACTTTTAATTATAATATATCTTGTATATTGTTCCTTACCCTACCTCTAAATTCATAACATCAGGTGTTTTCTTATCTAAATCACATAAGTTTAGTTAAGTACGTCTCAGTAATTTAAAATAAAATAAATTTGAGTTAAAGATATTTTGATTTTATTTAACAAGCCTTATAATGAACATAATTATGATTTTATTCTTAAATAATAGGAGACAACTATTATGCTTTAAACGCATACTTAATATTTAGTTGAGGATTTAAAAATTTGTCTCATCTAAATTAATATAATCTGCTAATACTAACTTTATCAAACATAATCGAATTATGAAAGAAAACCTTTTAAAACTTTGCTTAATTATAATTATTAATTTGATGACTAATTTAATTTAACAATTCAAACTTTTCAAAAATTTAACTAAATTATAAAATTTTTAAACAAAATTTACCATTTTGAAAATATATTTCAATTTATTAGAAAATATTTTTCTAGATTTATTAGGAATTTAAACTAATTTAAGAAAATTAATTTAATAAAATAAGGGCTTAAATAGAAAATTAAAAATAAACATAAAAGGGAAACTATTGGCGTCTATTGCACGCGCCAGATGCAATAAATGTACTAGATGTTTATTGTTACAAAGATTTTCTTTGGACTCGAACTTCTACCGCAAGCCGCACCCGCCTTCGTGTGGCAATTCTGCTTAGGTCCGCTTAAGCAAGATTCAACCTTCTCACGTGAATGTCTCCGAACAATTCTGTTAGCCCTCAAACACCTCACGTGCACACAAGTGTTTAAGTGTTTCCCTCACTCACAAAAAGAACACAAGTGTAATAGAGTAAAGAAAGCAATAAGAGATTTTTTAAATGCAGCCGAAGCTACCTCTTTCATTAACTCTCAAAAAAATGTTAATAACAGACACGAATACCTCCTCTTCGAAGCACCCAAAAAACTCCCCACTTGAAGCCCTTACAATGAGAACTTTCCCCCAAAAGCTCTCAACTCTCAAAGCCCTCTCCTCTGAGAGATTTCTCTCAATGAATGCCTCACTTATTGAATGAATAGGTCTCAACCCTAATGAACTATTTATAGGATCTTCCAGATGACTAAGAGTCCCACTAGAACTCTACTAGCAAAGATCACAATCTTATCCTATCTTATCTCATAGGATTAAGTTACATCACATTTAAAAGATTACACCCTATCTAGGAAAGATTATCCTTATCTACAAAGATCTCCTCTATCTTCCGATGATCCTTCCATTTGATCTTTTTCTCTTAAAGATGATGTTCATCCACTTGTGATCTCATCCTCCACGTCATCTTGTGCCACATCATCCACAGTTGCCACGTTACTGCTGATGTATCTTCACCACAACCTATCCACACATAAGTCCATCAATGCACATCCATAGACAAATCCATCTTCTATGATCAAGCTCACTCACGGTGCAGTCTTATCGCTCCATGACTAAGTACAAGTCACAAACTGAGTTAGCATAAAATCTCGCACAGTTTATATACCTTCGACCTGCCTCGCCGAAGTTAAGTACTTAAGCGCCTCGTCGTGCTCGTATGCCTTCTCGCATCCTTGCGGGGTATTACATGCCTTTGCGCCTTCTCGCATCCTCGCGGGGTTTTACATGGCTTTACGCCTTCTCGCGCACTCTTGAGTCTCGCATGACTTAGTTTTCTAACTCCATGTTACCTCGCATCCAAATCTCACATCTCGTCGAATATTTTCGCCAATGCGCGCCTACGCGTGCCCACGCTTATCGAATCTCGCCTATTCTCAAGATCTACGCTGATACTTCCGACATCCCTCGCCTACTTCGCAATTTGCTCCGGTTTTGCTCACCTACTTATAAGACTTTACCTTGTTCTCTCGTCAACACGCCTTCCTCGTGCTGACTTGCGTGCCAAGCATTGGCCAAGACTTGCCAACACTCGCACGATTCTGCAGTCTGAACTTAGGGTTCTAACAAACCACCCCCACTAGAAGACTTCGACGCCTTCATTGAAATAATCTGTGGGCACTCCTACACGAGCGGTTCCCTCGAAGACTCCTTCGCCAACTATCGAAGATTGGAGCAAGCCTTCATTTCAATGGCACCTTTTTCTCTTGCCATCTCCTCTTTCCGTTGAGTTGATCTTTGCATAGGCTTTCCTCCACGAGATCTATACAATTTATATAGGCGATGTTGTTGATGGCTCCTTCTTCTAAGTCATCTTCATTGCTCCCTCCTTTGTCCTTCGCAACCATGGAGTTCATTTGCTCCTCACCCTTCTTCTTTTTCTGGCATTCTCGAGCAAAATGCGGCCCCTCATAGATGAAGCATGCAACCTTCCCCTTCGATTGCTTCTTTTTATATTGAGAAGATTCTCCCACCTTCTCTTTGTCTTTCTCCTTGCCATCCTAAATTCCACCATTTCTTTTTCCCTCTCCGCTGGGTAGAATTGGTGGTGGTAATTGGAAATCCACCAAGGCATCTGTTGCCGCTATTGCGCTAGGGAGGTCTTTCACGTTCTGCCTCCGAAGCTCCATTTGTGCCCAACCTTGCAAGACGCTAATGAAGTTGAACAATTTGTCTTCCTCAGACATGTTCCGAACGTCCAACATCACCGATGTAAACTTCCTCACATACTCCCTCACCAAGCTGTCTTGCTTCAAACCCTTCAAAGCTTCCCTCGGAGCCATGAAGTGTTGTTGGGTAGCAACTGGTTCGTTAGCTCCTTTTTCATCTTCTTCCAAGTGTCAATGAGAGGTCTACCCGCACTGAAGTCATTGGAGGTTCTCGTTCTCCACCACAGCTTCGCATCACCCACCAGGTACATTGACACCTTCTCCGAGTTCGCCACCTTTGCTGCTCCAAAGCACTGCTCTATATCCCACAGGAAATTTTTGAGCTCCTTGGCATTCCGTTTACCATCGAAAACTTGTGGCTCTCGCACTTTCACCATAGTGCTTTCCACTCGGACATCAGTCTCATGCTTTGCCAATGCACGTTTGAGCACCAACAGATCATAGCTCATCTCCTCATGAGCTCTCGTCTATTCCTCCAGCGCTCTTATAGTAGCTTGAAGCTCCCTCTCCAAGGCTGCTATACGTTCCAACAAAGGAACAACACCCTCATCTGTTGGAGCTAGAGACTCAAGAATCGCCTCTATTCTTGTAACCCGTTCTGTCATATTACTTCCACCAGTCATCACTTTAGATTGGCTCTGATACCAGTTGTCACAAAAGTTTTCTTTAGACTCGAACTTCTATCGCAAGTTGTGCCCGCCTTCGTGTGGAAATCCCGTTTAGGTCCGCTTAAGCAAGATTCAGCCTTCTCACATAAATGTCGCCAAACAATTCCGTTATCCCTCGAACACCTTACACGCCCACAAGTGTTTAAATTTTTCCCTCACACGCAAAAAGAACACAAGTGTAATAGAGTAAAGAAAGAAACAAGAGATTTTTAAATGTAGCCGAAGCTACCTCTTTCATTAACTCTTAACAAAATGTTAACAAAAGACACGAGTACCTCCTCCTCGAAGCACCCAAAGAACTCCTTACTCGAACACCTTACAATGAGAACTTTTCCCCAAAAGCTCTAAACTCTCAAAGCGCTCTCCTCTGAGTGATTTCTCTCAATGAATGCCTTACTGATTGAATGAATAGGTCTCAACTCTAATGAACTATTTATAGTCTCTTTCAGATGACTAAGATTCCCAATAGAACTCTACTAGCAAAGATCACAATCTTATCCTATCTTATCTCATAAGATTAAGTTATCTCACATTTAAAAGATTACACCCTATCTAGGAAAGATTATCCTTATCTACGAAGATCTCCTCTATCTTCAGATGATCCTTCCAGTTGATCTTTATCTCTTAAAGATGAGGTTCATCCACTTGTGATCTCATCCTCCACGTCATCATATTCCACATCATCCGCAGTTGCCACGTCAATACTGATATGTCTTCACCACAGCCTATCCTAACATAAGTCCATCAATGCACATCCATGGAAAATTCCATCTTCCATGATCAAGCTCAGTTATGGTGCAGTCTCATCGCTCCATGACTAAGTACAAGTCACAAATTGGGTTAGCATAAAACCACGCACAGTTCACATACCTTCGACCTGCCTTGCCAAAGTCAAGTGTTTAAGTGCCTCGTCGCGCTCGTATGCCTTCTCGCATCCTCACGGGGTCTTACATGCCTTTGCGCCTTCTCGCGCACTCTCGAGTCTCGCATGACTTAGTTTTCTAACTCGCATGGCCTCGCATCTAAATCTCACGTCTCGTTGAAGATTTCTGCCAGTGCATGCCTACTCGTGCCTAAGCTTATCGAATCTTGCCTACTCTCGAGATCTACGCCGATACTTCTCGCATCCCTCGCCTACTTCACAAGTTCCTCGGGTTTTGCTCGCCTACTTGCAAGACTTTACCTTGTTCTCTCATCAACACACCTTCCTCGTGCCAACTTGCGTGCCAAACATTGGCCAAGGCTTGCCAATACTCGCACAATTCTGCAGTCTGAACTTAGGGGTCTAAACTAATTTAAGAAAATTAATTTAATAAAATAAGGGCCTAAATAGAAATTAAAAATAAAAATAAAAAGGGAAACTACTGGAGTCTATTGCACACGCCAGATGCATTAGATGTACTAGATGTTTATCCCTTATTGGGTGCATGTCTGGCACTTAGCCCCATCATTTTCTCCATAGTTAGGGATTTTGGTTTTACACATTACAACTCCATTTTCTCCTTCACCTCCCTCTGTTGCCTCTTCATCTTAGGTTCTTGTGCTTCTTTATTCGTCTTCTTTATTACACATAGTCTCCAACGCTCACCTCGTCTTTTAAGCGCGATTATCGCCCTTGCCACTGGTGAGTATCACCACTGGCTCTGTCACCATTTACGACAAAGAAGGGATATTCACCGGTTGCTAACATTGTCGCTGGTGAAGACATGCATAAGGTGTTTTCCAAATACAAGAAAGTAAAATATATGATTGATTTTTCAAAAAAAGAAATCAAAGGCAACATTTTGACTAATTTTTCCAGAAATAATGAAGGAAGAGGGAAACTATGATCAAATCACAAACAAGTAGAAAATTAATTTTTACAATTTCTTTGAGTGGATTTTTTAATTGAATAACTTGAAAAATATGAATGATAAATAGAAGTTGAGACATACTTAATTTGGATTCTTGCAAAAAAAAATTCGAATGTATCCACGTGTTATTTATATGTCCAACATTTAACAATAGTCTATAGATTAGACAAAAAAAAAGGAATTCAAACAATTTGAAAGGAAATGAAAGGATTGTTAACTCTTTATGTCATTTATTCTTAATTAAATCTCTTAATTAAGAAAAAGACATAAGGTTTTTATCAAAATTAAATTTCTTAATTAGAATTAAAGTCTAACTTCAGTTATAATTATTATTTAACTTTAATAAAATCAAGTATTTTATATTTAATTTTTAAAATTTCTTAAACTTCACTATTAAGTTTAACCTAATTTAAATTAAAATTTCTCTTTTAAATGCTCTTAATTATCAATATTCAGGAATCTAATGGGTCATATAATTATCAATATTTAAGAATCTAATGGGTCATATATAAAGAGCATTTAAAAGAGAAATTCTAATCCAGATTTAAGAACAAATAAATTAAAACTCCTTTTAATTTATCTTTAATTCTCGATTCTTATATTACATCATATTTGATACTATCAACATATCATGGCCTAAGTATTAGTGCTTCCTCATCTTCCAACGCAAGCTACATCGCTACATTTTTTCAGTCGGCCACCAATTTCATAGCAACAGCATCCAAATCTTAGTAACTGAAGCTTTCTTTAAGCCTTTAACAATTCTTTCTCCTTCTTAGACCTCAACATATGCTTTCGACTCATATCCTCTTTTACGCCCATCCTTTGGCCTGCATAAAGGAGAAATCGTAATTAAATTTCCGCAGGCATTAATCGATAAATACTCACTACTGTACATATTTGCACTAGTTAGGAATTTCTCTCAAGGACACCCTCCTCTATAAATCATTTGGAATTTTTTCACAGCCCAAGGCCTCATTAGCTCCTTCCCCGTGGGATTCCTAGACACCCGACATATTATTATCAATTTGAATGATGAAAAGGATTTCTGGACGATTTATTCTCGAAGTCTCTAGTACATCACTGGAAAACCCATGAGAATCTTCAAATGGATACCACAATTCCATATGGATAGAGAGTCTTCTTTGGTTCCTATATGGTCTCGGTTTGGCAATAGCCAAAAGTTTTGGCCAACCGTTGAGAATGGATTTAACTACTCAAAATTTTAAAAGGTTAAATGTAGCTCGACTGTAAGTTGAAGTTGATTTATTCAAGCCACTAATGACGAGGATTTGAATTAATATGGGAGACTCATTGGGGTTTTGGCAACCAATCGAAGTGGATGAGGTATTGCTCCTTTTGTTGGCATGTTGGACACAATGACAATGGCTGCTATCATAAAGGTCTGCTTTGGAATCGAACTTTACTGCAATTTGCACCTACCTTCATACGACAATCCCGCTTAGGTCTGCTTAAGCAAGATTCAGCCTTCTCACGTGAATGTCACCGAATAATTCCGTTAGCGCTCGAAAACCTCACACGCGCACACGTATTTAAAGTGTTTCTCTCTCACACAAAATAACACAAGTGTATAGCAGAGTAAAGAAAGCAAGAAGAGATATATATAGACAAAGCTAATCTTTCATTAACCCTCAACAAAATGTAAATAAAAGATACAAGTACCTCCTTCTCGAAGCACTTACAAGCTACTCCCTACTTGAAGCCCTTACAAGGAACTCCCTACTAGAAGCACTTAGAATGAGAACTCCCCCAAAAGCTCTCAACTCTCAAAGATCTCTCCTCTGAGTGATTTCTCTCAATGAGTTAATGACTCAATGATTGAAACTCTAATGAGCTATTTATAGGCTCCTCTTACTTGGAAAGCAAGTTTAAGATCTTTAAGGATCTCCACAATCCTAGTTGATCCTATAAACTAAGGATTACACTGCATCACACCAGCCAATGGGAAGACATCCCCTTTCCCTTAGGACTCTTCTAATTGGCTATATTACATCATAATCTAATCAAATAAAGATTTCATGCTAACTTGGAAGATTGCATCCATATCTTTGAAGATCTTCACTATCTTCAGATGATTCTCACACATGGTCTTTATCTCTTAGAGTTGATGAATCTCTAATGTGATCTTCAAGTTGATCTTTCCAAGTCACCAGGCCTATCTGCACATAGGACCATCAATGCACCTCCATGGATAAATCCATCTTCCATTATCAAGCTCACTCATGGTGTGGTCTCGTCGCTCCATGACTATGTACAAGTCACAACCCAAGTTAGTATAAAACCTCGCATATTTTACATACCTTCGACCTACCTCGCCGAAGTTAAGTACTTACGTGCCTTGTTGCACTCGCATGCTTTCACGCATCCTCGCAGGGTCTCTAATCCCTTTGTGCATTCTCACGCATCCTTGGGTCTCATATGACTTAGCTTGCCAACTTGTAAGACTTTGCCTTGTTCCCTCGTCAACACACCTTCGTCATGCTGACCTGCGTGCTAAGAATTGGCCAAGGCTTGTCAACACTCGCACGATCCCGTAGTCTGGACTTAGGGGTCTAACAGTTGCCATGTTAAATACCTTTATCTTAAACAATCTTGAAACCAATCGGAATAGGGACCAAAAAAGCAAGCCTTAAGAAGTAGATCCCTCAATCTTCTCCACAAATAATAGACTATCAAAACAAAGAACAAAAATACTTCCCAAATCAGACTCTTCAATAGGAAACAAAATACTCATCCCAAAAAACTTCAGATTCTCACTCTCACAATATATCTGATGGATTTTTTTTCCACTGCATCATTACCATAAACATATTGATGAAAAAGAAAATGTTGATTCAGTTGCTGGAATTTTGCAGGTACACTCATTATTCTTAAGCCATGAATATCCAGTGGTGACCAAAAAGAAGCCTCCAATCATCCTATCTTGATAAGACGATCATCAACTGCTACAAACGTCTTGGAAAAAAATATCCACATAAACACAGACTTAATAATGGAATCAAAAAATTTTATAATCACTCTTTAACTTTGACACCAACAAAATGCAGAAACTAACTTTCAAATTGTTAAAAAAATGCGGGCCACTATGAAACTATTTAAATCTACAAAGCACGATAACAACTCCCTTTCAAGCACCATCTTCTTCAACAGGTAACCATGATATTACAACTAATGAATTGGAATGTTAGAGGTATAGTTAATATTGCTTCCAAACATAGGTTGGAAAAAATTATAAATCTTCACAAAATTTCTTTTATCGATTTGTTGGAGCCAATGGCTTTGAATGATAAAATTAATGATTTAATTACTTTCATTGGTTTTAATGGTTGTAGTTATAATACATGTGGCAAGATTTGTCTTTTATGGAAAGATGCTTTTATTGTGAATATTGTTAAGCATCATGATCAATATATTCATGTTGAAATTAACTGGGAAAATAATTTATCACCTGCTTTTATTACCTTCGTATATGCAAAGTGTGAAAGAACAGGTGGTCGCATTTTGTGGCATGAGCTTAAATGACTAGCTGAATCTCACAAAGATAACCCCTGGAGTTTAAGTGGAGATTTCAATACAATTGCAAGATTGGATGAATATAAAGGTTGTTCCAACCCTCAACAGGGCTCATTAAATGATTTTGCTGATTTCATCTCTGAACCCAGTCTTCCAATGATTGGGGGAAACTTTATATAGACCGGAATGAGACAACATGGAAGAGTTTGGAAAAAGATTGACTGTATTCTTTGTAACACAAAATGGAACTCTAACTTTCAAGCTTCGGAAATCAGCATTCTTAATCTTGCAACCTCTGATCGCAATCCTTTACTTTTTGATATTAAAACTCACGATAATAGGAATGGCTTTGGTGCTTTTCACATCCAAAAAATTTGGAAAGGCTTTTATGAATGTTGTTAAAGCAAATTGGGGTGAGCCCATTGAAAGTTATGGTATATATGGTCTTATGTCTAAATTAAAAAGATTAAAAAAGCACCTACAAGTATGGAATGTCGAAACATTTAGCAATATCTTCAAAAACTCTAACAAGGCAGAGGCAGATTTTAAAAAACTAAAGATGATTTTGAAGCATCTCCAACAAATCAAAGGGAAATAACACTAAAGGAAGCCATGCTAAATTACTTAGATCCCTCGCAGATGAAGAAATTTTTTGGAAGCAGAAATCTGGGGTCAAATGGATTAAAGAAGGTGATACTAACACCAAGTTCTTTCATGATTCTATGAAAGCACGCCACAGTAAAACTCATATATGATGGATCATAAATGAACAAGGACAATGGATTGAAGAATAAGAAAAAATCGGTGCAGAAGCAGTTCATTTTTTCACTTACCTCCTAAAACTTTAACAAGATATTGATAATAATGCAATACATAAACTACTTGGTACGATCCCATTAGAAATCTCTCATGAGGACAACCAGAATTTGTTGAAATTAGTTGACATCGAGGAGGTGAAATTGGTCGTATTTGATTTAGACTTTGACAGTGCTCCTGGATGTGATAGTTTTTTGGGGATCTTTTATCAACACTGCTAGAATATCGTAGCTCAGGATGTGAAATTTTTTGCGGGAGTTCCAATCCCAAAATATATGGCAAGCACATTGATATCTTAACTGTTGAAGAAGCAAAACCCATCCACTTTTTTAGATTTTATACCTATTAGCCTATGTAATTTTGCTAATAAGGTTATTACAAAGGCACTTGTTAAACATCTGAAAAAAGTTCTTCCTAATTTGATTTCCATGGAGCAAAACACTTTTGTTTCTGGATGAGACATAACAAACAATACTCTATTGGCTCAAGAAATGATTCAATCCATTGATTGGAAAACTAGAGGCAATAATATTATCCTAAAACTCGACATGATGAAAGTTCTTGAGGTTTTCTTTTTGAACTATTAAGACATTTTGGTTTTCATCATCACTTTATTTCTTTGGTCTTGAATAATTTAAAAAATGCTGGGTTTTTAATGTAACATCCTGTTACCTATGGGAAGGGTAAAATAGAAAATATAAGTGAACAGTGAGAGCTTAGTAATGCAATGGCATGTTCATGCATTGTATGACATACATATATTGTGAATAATGAACTTTTTGCTCATGAAAATAATTGTACATGCATTCATTGACAGTCTGGGAATAATTGGTAATAAATGTGATTGTTTTGAGAATTTTGGGTTATTGGTATTTAAAATTGATTTGGAGAGTGAAATTGTTGATTTGGCATTTTCGGAGAATTTTAGGAAAAATTAACGGACCTTCTCGGATCAGTTACTGTTCATCACATTTTTGACCATTTTAGAGGCCGAATCTCAATTTGGTGTCTTTATGAAAGTTGTAGATCTATATGTCTTCTTTCCAATGGTACAAAAACGAAAGGAATCCAAGTTTTGTAGCAAGAGTTATGGAAATCGCGCCAAACTTGGTTCAACTGGAAATCAATCATAAACTTGGTTGCTTCTTTTGACCATAACTCCTACTCTAGAGCTCCAAATGACTTGATTCTTGTGGCAATAGATTCCTAACACATTTTCCTATATCTACACAAACAATTGTATTAATTGGTGTTGTATTGAAAGAGATTGATCAAAGGCAAGTGTGAGAGTCTGTTAGAACAGTGTCAATGGGGATAGTTTCACTAAGCATAGTTCAATGTTTTGATCATAATTGGACCTATAGGATTCCAAATGAGGTGATTGTTCTTTTGGAGTAAACTAG
>JAOSBM010000205.1:17543830-17556239 GCA_027568955.1 Erythroxylum tenue
TGTGCAACAAATTCATTATTCACAATATATGTATGTCACAAAATGCATGGGCATGCAATTGCATTTCTAAACTCTCATTGTTCACATATATTTACTATTCTACCCTTCCTATAGGTAATGGGATGTTACACTGCTGGCTTCTTTATGCCATGTGGACCTTTACCAGCACTGGTTTGACCAACATCAACATGTGGAGAAGATTTGAACTTTCTACCTTTGAACTTAGCGGGCTTCATCTTTGCCTTCCCTTTAGTTGCTTCGAGGGCTGTAGGAGTAGTAAACTTGAGTTTCTCCTCCTCAATAATGCAATGGCCTACCAAAGTGTTGAAGTCCTATTCCTCATCCAGCGAGTAATATGTCATCACCAGATTACTAAACTCTAGAGGAAGTGTGTTTAGAGTCTAGTGAATAATGAAGACATCAGGAAGAGGAATGTTTAACATCTTCAATCTACTGTGAAGATGGATCATTCTTGATATGTACTTCACTACTCGCCTTTCTCCCGTATACCTTATGGAGAATAATTCTTTCATCAAGGTATTGATCTCAACATTAGGAGTGTGTACCTATAGGAGACATTACCAAGAAACTCCTTCGCTATGTCTGTGTCCGGAAGTCCACTTAGCTGATGGTTAGGTATGAATCTCTTAATGGTCATCAAACACAATTTGTTAGACCGATCCTAAGCTTCATAGGTTGCTTTATGAACTCTCAAGCTCATGGATGTAGGTGGAGATGGCCTATCCGTCCGTATGGCCATATCAACCTTAACTATCTCCATAGCATTCAATACATCATCCGTCCACTTCTTTGTATTGAAACTGGTCAGGGTTTCAATGGTGACACTGATTTTGTTGACCAAAAAGGTGACTGTAAAATAACATTAATTAGATCAACACAAATGTAGAGTAACAACGATACTCAAAGCCATTAAATAGTATCTTTTTCTGAAAATCCAGCCACACATATTATGAAACACCTTTGGGCTAAATACATAATATATGCAATTAGACTTCTATATAAAAGAGATCATAGTACAAATTATCAACTCTTATGACACTACCACCTTTGGGCGAATAGATCATTTGAGTAACAACTTTCCTCCATCAAATGCCTTTATGCACGTCTCAAAATATTATATAAGGCCAACACGTTTGGGTAGAATAACCAAACATAAAATCAAAGACATCCCTTAACATGCAAGCAAAACAATTCAAAATACTAACTTGAAAGGCCACTTTGGTGACTACATCCTCATTAGCACTCAAAAAGTCCACAAACATAAGGGATACATCTTTATGTTATCCTTACATTTTTTACAGGCATATGGTATGTGACAATGTAACATCAATAAATGTAAAAAATCGAATACACATTCTCATTGTCACACACTCGTGTTAAAGACATTTTTAAAAACTTCATTTGAGACTTTTACAAAGGAAAAATCTCAGTAGAGCGAGTATCGTCCATCACTAGACACTGAACTGATCACCTGGGATAAGAAAACCTCATGTATCTCTCTTATGACAAGTTCGTTGCATGAAAATTCACTCAAAAATGACTTTAGAATGTCTTAATACCTTTTTCGAGTAACTATCATTCAATCCCAAACACTGAACATGAGACTCGAGATACGAAAACTTGAAATATTTCCCTCATTTGATGTCCAAAGCATGAAAATTTACTCGAAATCGGATTTAGAATGCCTTAATTCTTTTTCCTGAAGTTAAACTTTAATTTATTACTAATGTAATAAATTTAGAAATTGGAAAAATTCACTTTATGAATTTCTCGAACCCAGAAACTGACCAAAACACCCCGGGACACCCTTACAGAAAATTTGAAAATTTTGTGTGTGTGTGTGTGTGTTTTTTTTTGTAGATGTCTGTACTACTACGTTAGCATAACGTCAATACTGCGTTAGCGCATTGTAGCACTAATGTCATCCGCTGACGTTTACGATGACAACAGCCACGACTGGAAAGTGTGGTGTGTGTGCTGCATGCGCCGCCTAGCGACGCGCCTCAATAGTGAACGATGCGTGCGCAACACGAGCCAGACGCGAGCCCATGCACACTTATAATGCAAGCGTTGACAAGTGGTACGATATTGTCCACCCACGTGTCAACCGCGTGTATGGCACGAGTAGTGCACGCGCTAGACGTACCGCCCCACGAACGGTACTGTTCACCCTTGGGCACATGTAGCACACGTGCCTGACGTCTCCATCTCCCTTGCAGAAAAATGGCAATTTTCGGCATGTTTTGGACCGATTTTTCAGCTCCTAGGCTCGTTTTTATCCTATTTTTCAAGGCTAAACACATGTATACTACTTTCTTGCAATAGAAAGTAAGAAAAATTGAGAAACAGAAGTTAAATATCCAAAAACCTTATGGAGAGAAAACCAAAAAAAAAATTTTTTAAACCACCTGATCACGTCACCGCTCTGATACCACGTATAATATGTAATGATACCTTACTTATCTCGAATCGGATGTAAAGGGGCAAGAAACGAAGAAATGCGGAAAATACCTGATTTTAGTCTTCATAACTTCAAATGAGCTTTCCAAAGTCGAAACGAGCGCAAATCCACCGTCACCTTCACGGGAATTGCTCTTCGGGATGTAAGGTATTTCTACAGTTTTCTCAAAATCTCTTAACGAGTCGGAGAATCCTTATGCTTACAATTGATACGAGTAACTACATGATATCTTAACCTTTATATAGCTTCCATATCGGACTTTCCCATCACAGGTCCAATATGAGTTCGGTTCACACTGATTGGATTCCATTTTCTATACGGACTTTGATTCATTGATTTAGATCATTTATTGGTTCACTTTATTATTTTTATCCGGATTAAATTATATAACTTAACTGATAAGTTATTTAAAAAACTAAAAAATATAATTAATAGTTGTCCAACTTTACAAGAAAGAACAAAATTATCCAATAAGTTTAATTCAATAATGTAGCTGAAGTGGCTTGTTGAAATAAGGTTTACAATCTAATTAAAGATTCTAAACTCAATACAAGTGCCTTGCTCTCTTAAGCACCACGTTTGGAATCGGTTGGCACGTTGTCTAAATTTCAATAACCGACAAACACACGCGTCAGTCAACATCTGTTCCAAAAACAGAAGCTTGCGAACCTATGACGGCACAGCCTATCTGCCGAAAGCTGCTAGTAGGGGCAATCATCGTAATTATCGCAATTCTCAGCTGCTCCTCTACATTTTCCCACGAAGCATACCCTCCCTCTTCATTTTATTGCACTACAAATGCTACGCCCAAAACACACACACACAATAACACAACTTCGGCACAACCCATGGACTCGATACAGCACAGAATCGTTAATGTTAACGGGGTTAACATCCACGTGGCCGAGGCGGGCCCACATGACGGTCCGGTGATCATCTTCGTTCACGGGTTTCCTCAGCTTTGGTACTCGTGGCGCCACCAGATTGTGACTCTGGCAGCCCTCGGATACCGGACGGTGGCGCCGGACCTGAGAGGATATGGCGATAGCGACGCGCCTGAGGATGTTGGGAGCTACACGGTGTTTCACATCGTAGCCGACCTTGTCGGGCTTATTGACTCTTTGGGTTCTGATAAAGACAAGGTTTTTGTTGTTGGGCATGACTGGGGTGCTTTAGTATCGTGGTACTTGTGTTTATTTAGGCCTGACAAAGTCAAGGCTTTGGTCAACTTGAGTGTGGTGTTCAATCCTAGGAATCCCAAGAGGAAGGTTATTGAAACTTTGAGGGCTGTCTATGGTGATGATTACTACATCGTCAGATTTATGGTTAGTTTTTGGTTTTTATAGTTGATAATGTAATAGTATTTCATTGTCTACTTCCCAAGTCCGCTAAATATGGTTTATGAAACACATAAAATGTTCTTCAGGAACCTGGAGAAATAGAAGCTGAATTTGAGCAGATGGGTACTGAGAGGGTCATGAAAGAATTTTTGGCATACCGAACCCCAGGTCCACTGTTTTTACCTAAAGGCAAAGGATTTGGCAAACCGCTGGACTCTCCTATTGAGTTGCCTTCTTGGCTGTCTGAGGAAGATGTCAAGTACTACGTTAGCAAGTTTGAGAAGAAAGGGTTTACGGGAGGATTGAATTATTACCGAAATCTTGACAGGTCTGTTCCGATTTTCACTTTGATCTTCTCTTGATGGAAATGACCTTGAACTTGTCTGTTAAGATGTGAGGAGGTTTAGAGAAGAGATAAATGTTTAGAAGAAGAGATTCTATTTCATTTGAATCATTTTAGCTCTAAGTACAAAGAGGTATTTATAGGTACAAAAATGACTCTTTATACATGAACCCATTAATGAACCCAAATAAATAAATCATACATAAACTTAAAAATATACATAGACCAATATTTAATTATGTAACTAATACATGAACATAACTAATACATGGATAAACATCCATGTATCTAGACTTTAACTATTCATGTATTTAGATCAACTTTCAAATTACTCTTCATCACTCCCCCTTAATTTGAAATTTTCTTTCGTACTCCAAGTTTTGTCCTCAAATGTTGAAAAACTTCAAATTTGAGTAATGTCGTAAAAATATCTGCAACTTGATCATTAGTCCTCAAATGCTTGAGCTCCACTTCATTCTTTGCGATACATTCTCTAATAAAATAATACCTCGTATCTATATGTTTGTTTCGATCATGAAAAACTGGGTTCTTGGCCAATGCTTGTGCAAAGTTGTTATCAATACATATTTTAGTTGCTTCTTTTTGTGGCAAGTGAAGTTCATTCAATAGCCTTCTAAGCCACATATTCAGATTCACAACTTGACAAAGTCACAATAGGTTGCTTCTTTGAATTCCATGTAATAACACAATCACCCATAAAAAACAGGAAGCCAATTGTGCCTTTTCTATCATCAATATCGCCCGCAAAATCACTATCACAAAACCCAACAAGCTTGAAATCAACAAATGATGTATAGAGCAATCCATTGTCAATTGTACCTTTTATATATCGAAGAATCCTCTAAGTCGCCTTCATATGAGTACAATTAGGTGCTTCCATGAAAAGACTTATCAATCTGATAGCAAAGAGAATATCTGGTCTTGTACATGTCAGGTATCTCAAGCATCCAACAAGGCTTTTGAATACAGAAGAATCTTCCTTAGCTCCATCATCAAACTTTGTCAATTTAATTCCACATTCCATGGGTGTAGTCACTAGATTTCAATCAAGCATTTGGAACTTTTTCAATATTTCTTTTGCATATCCTTCTTCTGAAATAAAAATTCCATCTTTCATTTGCTTCACCTCCAAGCCCAAATAGTATGACATTAATCCAATGTCTGTCATCTCAAACTCCAAAGACATAGTTTTCTTGAACTCTTGAAACAATCTTGGGTTATCACCGGTAAAAATAAGATCATCCACATAAAGACAAATGAGTAGAATATCTCCATTTTCATATGATTTAATGTAAAGAGCATATTCATGAGAACAATGAATAAACTCATTATCTTGGAAGTACTTGTCAATGCGAGTATTCTTTGCCCTTGGTGCTTTCTTTAACCCATGCAATGTCTTTTTCAATCTGAAGACCTTATCTTTGTGACCTTTGACTGTAAAGCTAATTGGTTGTTCAATAAAGACTTCTTCTTGAAGATCGTCATTTAAAAAAGCTGACTTTACATCAAGTTGATAGATCTTCCACTTCATTTGAGCTGCAAAAGAGATCAACAAACGAATAGTTTCCATACGAGCAACAGATGCAAATACTTCATCATAATCCACTCCATGCTTTTTGCTTGTAGCCTTTAGCAACGAGCCTTGCTTAATATTTCTCTACATCTCCATTGGCATTCTTTTTTATCTTGTAGACCTACTTGACTCCAATAGCTTCAGACCTTTAGGAAGAGTTGATAATTCCCAAGTATTGTTTTTCTCTATTGCCTTGATCTCCTCCTCCATAGCTTGTCTCCATCTTTTGTCTTTTATGACCTCCTTAAAATTTAAAGGTTCACTATCTACAAGAAAACAAAAGAAATTACTTACATCAACATCATTGATTTCTTCTGTTTGTTCATAAATACTTCTTATTTTTCGTGCTTCATCACTTGAACTTTCTCCATGCATGGACGAAGAAGAATGAAGCGTATTTGGAGAAGCAGGTGGAGTTGTCTCTTGAATATTTGTTGTGGTTTCTTGCTCTTCATCTTCAAAGTATGGGAAAAAATCATAAGTGCTTTCTTCTTGTATCTCTTTATCCCATATTACTTCTTCATCAAATTCTTCATCTCTACTCACACCAATCCTTCCATTGCTTAGATTGTACAATCGGCAGCCTTTGAAATTTTGGTCATAGCCAATGAATACATACTTAACACTTCGATCATCAAGCTTGGATCTTTCTTGTTACGGCATATGAGCATATGCTATGCTTCCAAAAACTCTTAGATGAGCAATACTAGGCTTCATTCCATTCCATGCTTGTTGCGGAGTTTGATCTTTGACATTTCTCGTTGGAGATCGATTTGACAAATAAACTGCACAAGAAACAACTTCGGTCAAAATTCTTTAGGCATGTTTTTGGCCTTCAACATTCATCGAGCCATGTTAAGAATTGTTCTATTCTTCCTTTCGGCTACTCCATTTTGTTAGGGCGATCTTGGGATTGTTAACGGACGGCAGATTTCATGTATTTCACAGAAATAAAAAAACTCCGTTGATGTGATCTCACCTCCTCTATCGGACTTTAGGGCTTTAATTGTATAACCATTTTCATTCTCCACAAGTGCCTTGAACTTCTTAAATGCTTCAAATGCTTTTGATTTCTGCTTTAAGAAATAAACTCATGTTTTTCTACTATAATCATTCAATGAAAAGTAAGAAGTATCTACTTTTACCCATTGATAATGGCTTGATTGATCCACACACGTCAGTATGAATAAGTTGAAGTGGTGCAGTTGCTCTTGTTACCCCTTCTTTTGGAAAACTCCTTCTTGAATGCTTGCCAAGTAAACATGCTTCACATAAATGATGTGGGTGGTTGACGGAGGGCATTTCTTTCACCATGTATTTATATCCCAACACATTGAGTGCGCCAAAATTCAAGTGTCCAAATCTCATATGCCAACGTCATGCTTCATCTTTAACATCCACCTTTAAACATGTTGCTTTGATTGTCTTGATATTCAACATAAACATTCTATTCTTCGACATAAACACCTTAGCAATCAATTGAGCATGTTGATCTCTAAGCCAAAGATAGCAATCTTTTATGTAGATTTCATATCCTTTTTCAAGAAGTTGCCTCAAACTTAAAATATTACTTTTCAATTTAGGCACATAATAGACATCATTAATAAGCCTATGGCTTCCATCTCTTGAAGAAATTAGAATAGTACCTTTTCTATGAATTTGAATCTTTGACGAATCTCCAAAAGAAACGTTGCCTTCTACTTTTTCATCAAGTTCAACAAATTTGCCTTTTTCTTCACACATGTGGTTGCTTGCTCCATTATCAAAGAACCATGTACTTTCATCCTTACTTATATTATCTTTGAGTGCTAGCAATAAAGTGGGCTCTTTGTCTCCTTGCTTATTATCAACAATATTGACTTGCTCCTCAACTTGATTAGGTGTAGCATAACATTCCCAAGAAAAATATCCAAATTTATGACAATTGTAGCATTCAACATTAAACTTATCATACCTCTCATTTTGTCTAAAATTGTAACCTCCTCTTCCTCTTGATTTTCCTTGGCCTTTATATGATTGATTGTTTCCATCATTTTTGACGTTGTTATAATCTCCTTCACTTCTTCCTCCATAACTTCGTCCTCGTCCTCGACCACGACCATGTCCTCGTCCTCGTCCTCTTCCTTTTTGATTGCTTTCTCCATCATCATCTTTTAACACAACCCTTGCTTTAAGTGCTTGCTCCAAAAGTTCTTCTGGCCTCCTCTTGAACTTGTCTTCGTGAGTTTGTAAAGAGCCCTCTAGTTGTTCAAGTGTCAAAAAGTCTAGGTCTTTAGACTTCTCAATGACACAATCCACATAATCAAACTTTGGGTTCAAGGAACGAAGAATCTTCTCTACTACTCGAACATCTTCAACTTGATTTCCATATCTCTTCATTTGATTCACAATGGCCTTCAATCGTGAACAATAATTCGAGATTGATTCGGATTCCTTCATGTGCAAAGATTCAAAATCATCTAGCAATGATTGGAGTCGAATCTTTTTTACCTTTTCAATTCCTTGAAAGGAACTTTGCAAAATTTCTCATGCTTCCTTTGAAGTGGTTGCATCAGCCACCTTCTCAAACATTGAATCATCTAGACATTGATGGATGAGGGTGAGGGCTTGTTGATCCTTCTTCTTGATCTGTGCCAAAGCATCGTTTTCATTTTGAGACAAATCGGCTTCACTTTGAGGTTGCATAAAACCTTTCTCTACTATCTCCCAAGCATCTTGTGAGCTAAGCACGACTTTCATGTGAAGACGTCATGTTTTATAATTTTCTTTTGTGAGGCGAGGGAATTTAAATGAGTATATTCCACCATTGTTTTCCATTTCTCAAAGAACCTGGCTCTAATACCACTTTGTTAAGAAGTGAGGAGGTTTAGAGAGGAGAGAATTGTTTAGAATAAGAGGTTGTATTTCACTTCAATGATTTTAGTTCAAGTACAAAGAGGTATTTATAGGTACAATAATGAGTCTTAATACATGAACCCATTAATGAACCCAAATAAATAAATCATACATGAACTTAAAAACATACATGGACCAATATTTAATTATGTAACTAATACATGAACATAACTAATACATGGATAAACATCCATGTATCTAGACTTTAAATATTCATGTATCTAGATCAACTTTCAAATTATTCTTCAACATTTTCTCTGCACACAAGTTATTTTGTCCTATATTGATTGTTCCATAAGGTCTTTTTGCTTGCAATTTGGTTTACATCCTGGGGCTTGAATGCCTTGTGTAACTAGTTTAGCACTAGACTGATTTGGAGTTGGCAACATAGGCGTGAAATACCTTAATGCTTCACTCCTTTTTATCCTTTGACAATGCCATCTTCCACGATGCAGAAACTGGGAACTCACTGCCCCATGGACTGGGGCCAAGGTGAAAGTGCCTACTAAGTTTGTTATTGGCGATCAGGATCTTACCTATAATTCTCTGAGTGCCAAGGATTATATTCATAAGGGTGGGTTCAATAGAGACGTTCCACTCTTGCAGGATGTGGTTATATTAGAAGGGGTAGCCCATTTCCTGAATGAAGAGAAGCCGGATGAGGTCAGTAAGCATATCTATGATTTCCTTGAGAAGTTCTAATCTACTTCTTTAAATCTCCCAAGCATCACCATAGGCATGTTTATGTTGGATGAAGTAATATATACTAATAATCAACATGCTTGGAGTTGGAGCGAGTTCATCTCATGTTATTTCCACCTGTATCGTTTTGGCTCCATGCTGCGTTTGTCGACAGAATAATTACATCCAAAATTCTGCTACTACTGCTGTGTATAACATACATACATACTCATCCAGGTTCTAAAATAAACTTCCATGTGTTCCTATCTTTGATTGGATTATCCTATTAACCCAAGGAAATGTCATCTTTAGCTTGGTTTGTCAATCTTGAACGAAGACGGAAAAGCTTAACCACACTTTGACCAGGCATGTTACATAATACAGGCCAATAACACAAAACTTCGACTATAATTTCTCGTAATTTCTTGAAGGCTTGACATTCCATTTCACCTTTTAGATACTAAAACTCCAAAAAAGTATTCATAACAATGTTATTATGTTCCTGAGCTAGAAGATAAAGATAGAATCTCTGTCAAAGTTAACGATAAAAATGTGACGGATAACTATGACCTGCGTTTACATTACTTTCGACTGCAGTCAATTACTTTCTTTCTACGTTTCTCAACATTAAAATTAACATCAAGAAAATCCACCTATAGGGTGTCATTGTATCCTCGCAGAGGATTAGTCGGGAACCTGTGTTCCGCGGCGCATTATGTAACTAGCTTACTCTTCCTTTCAAAAAAAAAAAAAACATCAAGAAGATCCGTGATGCCCGCAGTTACTTTTTGTTCTGTCGTAATAGCCCCAGCACCTTGTGGTGTGCCTGCACGAACAGATAAGGAAACGTTTGACTTCTGAGGTTAAACAGAGCATATTTGGATAGCCCAGGGGATACAACACAAGGGCTAAACCTTAAATCCTTTTCGTTTCACTTTTCCTTAAATCAAACCCAGGATCAACTTTCAAATTAAGTAGAAGCAGCAAAATGGTACATGCACTCGCAGACGTTGCAGTAAAATAATCTGATCCCCGGCGGAAATGACAAAATATGATGAACACAAAATGTAGTTCTAACTATCATACTGCATTTATTTCTATAAACCAATAGAATGGATGATGAATGCAAATCAGAATCTGCGTTAGTTGCCCACTAAAAACATTTAAATTCCGTTCTCGACAATTATCCTATTAACCTATAACTTTGAGAGTAATCTTACGATCATATTTCAAATGAAATAGGAAAAGTCTTTATTAGAATATATTTTATATATTCCTTATTTAGTTTTGGCATTTTAAATTGGACATATAAAATATACACTCTATTTTCGGTAGAATCTTTGAAATCTATCCATATACGTGCATATCTCCTAGTTTTGGAAGAAGTCTGTGTGATTACAGAAGGTTAAAAAAAACCTAGAAGGGGCTGCGGCAAAAATATGTGGTGGATGTTATTAAAGTGACGTTGGGTGTGGAACTTTTAAAGAAGATTTTTGTGCGGCAGTTTTTTTGGTGTATTGGTGCACGTCTATATATCTACATTGAATATTTATGTTAAATATAATATTCTCTCTTAAAAGCCAAAAGATCTAGACCTATTGGTATTTTTTGTTTTCACGCATATTCAAAGAAGCATTAAATGCCTTATTGCTTTCATGACTATTATGTAAACATCGAAAAGCAGCTTGTGTGTGTTGGGTGTTCTGGTCTTTATATGCCGTGGGTTTTATAAAAGGAGGTGTGGGTGTTAATTGGCTTAAGGTTTTGGAGAGACAAGTTGCGTTGAAGGAAATCTCATATGAGAGTGAGCTTTTGATTTTTCCATATCTTCTTAAAGATAATGTTGCTGGAATTTTTTCAGTGGTGTGGCAAAGGTGGATTCGGTATGGGTAGTATCAACGGCAGCTGCAACTTGGTTTTGGAATGTGCATTAATAAGCCTATTTTTGTGTGAACAACTTTCTGATTTATATCTGAGGAGCTGAACCTATAGGGAAGTTGTCTTCTTTTTCTCAAGTGTATTATTAATTTGTTCTTAGTTGATTAATCACTGGAGTTGTTTATTTCTTATCTTTATTATCAAATATTGTTGAGAAAATTCTCTGTTGAGGTTAGTACGAGACGGGAGTACTCTTGGATGTAAAATTCTTTCACGGGAAGTGAGGTTGAGGGATATTGTCAAGAGTTGAGTGGTGTCGGCTCAGTAAAGCCTTGGATAAATCTATCGTACTTTCTTGAAAGTGATTAAGCTGGGTGAGGGCCCCGCAGACGTAGGTAAGGTGTGCCGAACTGCGTTTCCAAATTTCTGGTGTTTTTATTATTTCGGTTTTGCTTGTTTTTATATTTTATTGGTGCCAAGGAAATTTGCGGAAAGTTTGCGAAATAATTAACCCCCTTCGATTTTTCAGTTGATATCAGAGCAAGGTCACCGATTCAGAACTTGGTAGCAAGTTGGTGCAGATCCTAGATTCGCAGACATGACTACAAGAGAGGGTGCATCAATCACCAGACCACCACTATTGGATGGATCAAATTATCCATTATGAAAATCCCAGCTGAAATTCTTTTTCAAGCTCAGAGCATGAGAGCCTGACATTCAGCAGTACATGGTTGGACGCATCCAATGGTCATTGATGATAAAGGAGAGGCAGTACAGAAAGATCCATCTGAATGGACAAGATTGGAAGAAGAAAGTGCATTGATAAATTTACAAGCAATACATGCGATATTCAGTGCTGTTGTCGAAGGACGCTTCTCAATAATTTCAGCATGTGAAACGACAAAAGAAGTGTGGGACATGTTGCAGACTATTCATGAAGGATCTAAATCTGTGATATCTTCAAAACTACAGATATTAGCTGTGCGATTTGAAGAGCTGAAGATGAATGAGCATGAAACCATCGGAGACTTTCATGAAAAATTGAGAGATATTGCAAATCAAGCTCATCAATTAGGAAAGAAGTACTCTAATGTGAAATTAGTCAAGAAAACGTTGAGATCGCTACCACCGAGATTTATTCCAAAAATTGCAGCAATAGAGGAGGCTCATGATATTGATAATCTGTCTTTGGAAAA
>JAOSBM010000205.1:17599718-17614792 GCA_027568955.1 Erythroxylum tenue
AAATATTTTGACTTTGCAAATCTTCTAAATTAATCTTATAAAGATTGTTTCGTCTTTTGGCAGAAAAGAATATGGAACTATCCTTATTTTTGACTACCAAGAGTTTTGATTAAAGGATACTTCAAAACCAGAACCACATAATTGACTTACACTAATTAGATTATGTTTTAAACCTTCAACTAGCAAAACATTATCAATAGATGCAAAGGAATCTTTACCGATTTTGCCGATTCCAACTATTTTGCTTTGATGGTTGTCTCCAAAAGTTACTGATCCTTCCTTCTTATTTCGAAGATCTAGGAACATAGACCTTCTTCCTGTTATATGTCGTGAGCATCCACTGTCCAAATACCATTAGTGTTGGTTGCTTTTTCCAAGGAAGGAGATCAACAGTAGATATTATGTTCTTCTTAGGTACCTAAATTATTTTGGGTCTTTTGGGGTTAGTCTTATAATTATTCATAGAATAATAAGAAGTCTGGTGATATTTCTTCATATAAGGAACAAAATTCTTTTTGTAACTAGTATTGCTATTAGAAAACCCTAAACCACTCTTATCATTCGGGTGTCTATACCTTCCAATCATGTCATTCATTTTTTTTGTACTTTCGGTAAAGGTTGATAGATCTACTGAAAGAGTATTAATCCTTTGTTTTAGCTGACTAATTTCCTCAGATCTACCTTTAGTTACTTTTTTCTTCATATCGTCTACTTGTTTCTTAAGGTAGAAGCTTTCTTTTCCTAACACTTGCGTGTTCTTCAAGTTTTCGACAAACTTGTCTTTAAGGATCTATACTTCTTTAGTATAGCATGTGAATCTTCTAACAATGCTAAATATGCATCTTGTTGTTCATTAAAGTTAGAAGTTACCTCCTCGTCACCTTCTTTTTCAGCTACTAGGCATATATTTTCTTGTACTGATGCTTCTGAATCAGAATCATATTCGGACGAATCCAAATCTTCCCAAGTTGCCATCATACTTTTCTTATTTTCTTTATTTTTCTTCGGTTTTCTTCTCAACAACGGACATTCAGACTTGTAGTGTCCTGGTTTGTTGCACTTATAGCAAATGATAGAGGTCTTCTCGTTCTTGACTTCGTCTTTGCTGTTTCTCTTAAAAGAAAACTCTTTATTTCCCTTAGCTTCTTTTTCCACATTCTTCTGATCTTCCTCGAAATGAAAGATAATTCATCATCATCTTCACTTGAATCTTGTTCGGATTCACTGGTATCATCATTCTTGATTTCTTGAATCTTTAATGCTATTGACGATGAACTTCTATTCTTCTGAGTCTTGTGATTTTTCTGACCAACCTTTAATGTTATAGATTTGTCTCTTCTTAGTTTATCTTTGACATCAAGCTCCACTTCGTGTATCTTCAAAGAACCAAGCAATTCATTAAGCTTTAATATACTCAAGTCCTTGGCTTCTTGTACTGCAGTGACTTTGGGTCTCCATCTTTTAGGCAGACTTTTGAGAATCTTCCTGACATGGTCTTGATTATTGCAGATTCTCCCAAGGGCTTTAATTTCATTAACGATAGTTTGAAATTGTCCAAACATCTGATCAATAGACTCATCTTCTTTCATCTTGAACAACTCATACTGATGCACAAGAATATTGATCTTGGACTCTTTCACCTAGTTTGTGCCTTCATGTGCGATGGATAATGTGTCCCACATCTCCTTTGCAGTGTTGCATCTATGAACTTTATCATATTCACTTCTGCTTAAAGCACAACTCAGAAAGAACTTGGCCTTTGATTTTAGTTAAAATCTAGCTTTTTGATATGCTGACCATCTGGTACAGGGAATGGTATTTCCTTCATCATCCATCGGTATGTATGGTCCATTCTCGATAATATCCCAAAGATCAATGTGTGTGGATTCTATGAAGAGCCGCATCCTGTCCTTCCAATAATGATAATCCTCACCATTGAATGTAGGAGGTCTTGTGACGGAGGCTCCTTCAGCCATAAAAACATGTGATTCAACCATAAATCTTTATACTCAGTTTGTAACGTTGGTTCTTAGAAACTGAGTTCTGATACCAACTGAAGTAAATAACTTGTTATTATAGAATTCACGTACAATATACAAAATGCAAAAGAAGGGGGTTGAATTGTGTATTCTTTTTGTGAATACAAACCCCTTTGATATTTCTTTGATAACGAACTTTTTCAAACTCTTAAATGAATATAAAAAATGTTTATATGAGGATATCTACGTAGTTAAATCGCAAATAAATTCTATATACTTGTTTAAGAACAATAGAAATCAAAGTAAAGAGTTAGAAGATAGACACACGATTTTAAACTAGTTCACCCCAAACCTTGGGCGATGTCCAGTCCTCAGAGTTCGTCTGAGATTTCACTATACTTCTCCAAAATTACAAGTATTCTTTCCTCTCTTTCAGAGCCTCTTCAGGTCTCTTACACGAGTATTCTTTTTTCTTCTTAGCCTCTCCAGGCTCTCAGCCTTTCCTTTCTCTCACTAGAAAGATATTGCGAGTTTTTTGTTACCATAAAGTTTGCTCTCAGATATCGCACTTCGAATACAGAATTTTAACTTGAAAGTTAAACGTTGAAAGTTCAAAACTTGATCAGTCTTCAACTATGACTACTATTTATAGCCTTCATCTCCAATTGCTTCTTGATAACTGCTTCTTGTTTCTTGTAGAAATCGTGATTCAGTTGAGTTCTGTAACTAACTCCAGCTGACGAACTTTTCGACGTACTAGCGTGTCTTCGACTTCGTATCGTCTGTGTTTTCCTCTTCTTCTGTGTTTTCCCACTTCTTCTGTGTTTTCCACGCTTCTTCTGTGTTTTCCACTTCTTCTGTATTTTCCACTTCTTCTGTGTTTTCCGCGCTTCTTCTGTGTTTTCCACTTCTTCTGTGTTTTTCACGCTTCTTCTGTGTTTTTAACTTCTTCTGTGTTTCTCAACAACTATCCCTATTATATACATAAATAAAATTGAAATACACCAGAAACCAGATATGAAGGGATGATGGAGGCAACAAAGTCGGGAAACCTCCTATTTTGGGAAGTACTTCGCATCGGCTTCTTCTACATGTCTCTCTTCCTTTGTTTCTTTTTTGCTCGTCTGTCCGACGCAGGCCATGATCATGGGCCAAATGTAAGCTCTCTATCACGATCGTGGCAGGAAGGCCATAATCATGAGCCAAATCTAATGCTTTTGTCACGATCGTGGCAATTTGGCTATGATCATAAACTGTCTCCCTGGCTTATGTCACGATCGTGATAGGATGGGCCACGATCGTGGATTGTTGTTTTGGTCCAAGTCTTTCCAAAACTTTTTCATTCTTCGCTGTTGACCCTGAAACACTAACAAACACATCAAGGTACATTAAAGATATAATAATTAAGCTCAAATGCTTGTATTAACCCATAAAAGCACTTAAACACAAATAATTCATAGACTAACACAATTATACCGAAAACACATACCAAACAATTGAATAAACAGATAAACATATATCAAACTATACCCTAAAACACAATTGATTTTTAGACTTATCACTTGTATTAAGGGTATGCATATCACGTCAAATAATAAAGTAGCGTGTGTAGTACACTCTATGATTTGACAAAATTTAGATGTATTTGACGCTAATATATAAGTTTAAGTTTAGTTTGGTAAAAAAATTAAAGTTAAAGGACTTAAGTGTACTTGAAGCAGAAATTGAGGGATCAAAATGAACATTTCCCTAACTGAAACTTTAGATTAGAAACCTTGAGTGTATTATAGGTATTTAACTACAAGTTTACATTAAAGACCTAAAAGGAATAGATATTTAACTATAAACCTATAATATGTTCCAAGTATTTAACAAAAAATTTAGATTATAGAACTAAAATGGATCCTAGGTATTTAAATATGAATTTAAAATCTATTATAGGTATTTAATTAAAAATTTGGATTGTCTAATTAAAAAGTATTATAGGTATTTAATTATAAATGTATAGTGCATTCCAAGTATTTAGCTAAAACTTTAAAATAGAGACTTAAAGGGGATCATAGGTATTTAGTTATGAACCTATAGTGGATTTTAGGTATTTAACTTTAACTTTTGTTTTGAAGCCTAGAGAGGATTATAGGTATTCAACTATGAACTTGGAGTAGATTTGAGGTATTTAACTAAACTTTATATTAGAAACCTGAAAGAGATTTTTAATATTTAACTACGAACCTAAACAAGATTTTAGGTATCTAATTGAAACTTTAGACTAGAGACCTAAAGATGATTCAAGGTATTTAACTAAAATTTTAAGTTACACCTAGTAGGGTTTACAACTATCGAACTACAAAACTAAAGTAGATTCCAAGTGTTTAGGATTTCACTTGATTGAGAATTGAGACCTAAAGGGATCTGTAGGGTTTTCACTCACTAAAAAAAAGAGACCTAGAGAGGTTTGCAGGGTTTTTACTCAATAAAAATAGATGAACTACAGACGTTTATAGGGTTTTCATTCATTGAAAAAAAGACTAAGAGAGTCTTCTGGTTTTTTTACATATTGAAAAAATATTGTTATTAATGAGCTAAAACATATCTAAAAAACAAGTAAACATGTGAACTTCAAATGATTCTTTAGAAAAGATTTTATATAGTATTGAAAATATTAAAAATATAGAATTGGAAAATATTTCCTCTTTTATAAATTTCCATTTACCCACAAATTGGAAGGCTTCCCATTATTAGTGTCAGCACTTATGCTATATGTAGAAACAAACATAATCAAATTAGGATCAAAACTAGTAAAACAATTATGAATTTTTATAACCCTTCATTTTTAATCTTTTTCATTGATAAAATAAAAGGCACTCATTTATATATTTTTTGTAAATTAAGGAATTACATTGATCTAGAAAAATAATTTTAAGACGATTACAACCTAGAATACAAGGTGTTACAAAATGAGATGCTAACTAGCTAACTGAGACAAATAATAGAAATATGAAGTTGTTAGTTCTAAAGATACTGATCAAGATGCAACTTTTCTTACTAGTTAAGGTTCCATTTATCAGTTATTACAACAGGTATATCTAGACTGGCTCCTTGATTAAAACGAGCTCGTGTATTCTGTTGAAGTTCCTTGCCACCACTATTTAACTTTTAGAGCATATGCCTTTGAAAATTCTAGCATTTACACCCCATATTACATCCCACCATATGGAATATACAACAAAAGAAAAATGTTATAATAAATAAGTTATATTCATTTTTATAGAGGTTGTGAGTTCAAGAGCTTATGAATAATTGCATCCTAATTATTTACAGGACGGGAGTGATTGTACCCAACTTTATCTTTACATCATATCCTATTGGAGTAACAGCAGATAAAGAAATTTTTTTGAACTAATTATGAAGCATCTGACATAGTTTATAAAGTGGATTAGGGAGAGACTAAGGGCCTTTGAGTTTATCTATGGTATTTATCTTGTTCCTTATAGAAAACCATAAAATAAAAGAAGTCTTAGTGAAAGATATATGTTCCAAACTAGTTTGTTCCATGTCACTTTTTGAGAATGCCTCTTGAGCATGTTTTTACAAGATTTTCCTTATATGTTTGACTGGGGTGGTAATTAGGGAAGTACCTTATAAAGGTTGGTGTTTCTCTATTATTACAAAGCCATTCTCCATTCTTATCAAGATAGTGCAACCCGATGTTTTGAAACTTAGGAAGGAGGTACAGTGGCCCTTGCGAGCTCTAATTATCATGCCAAATCCATGTGTTTTTCCATTTCCCACGTTAATTTTGACAAAAGTTTGGAGACTGCTTCTAAGATTTAGAATTTGTAGCATAATCCATGAACTTTCCTTCCTTGATTTTATGCTCCATAAAATTTTCCCATTAAGGTTATGGCTATTATTCCATTTAGTTTATAATGATTCCATATAATCGAACATTCTCTATAGTCTCTTAGATAGCATGCCTTTATTCATAATTATAATAGATTAGACACCTAAAACTCCTTCTTGTTTAGACAGATGAATAGTGGTGAACATATCTTTTGCATATTTTCTTTGAAGACCATTCCCTAACTAAGGGAAGTTCTTCATAATTTCCTTTGTATTTGAAATTTTTTCTAGGAAGCAATAGATGGAAAATTTGATAAATGTATAGGCTAGTAAGAACTAAATTGAATAGTTGCAAACTACTTACATACGTTATATTTTTATTGCACAAATCACTTAATTTTCTTTACCATATAAAAAAGAGGAATATAGTTCTAGTAAGAGGGTTTCCTAGAGGTGTTAGGGATCGATAGATAAGTGAATGTTGGGGATTTTATATTCAGTTTTTCCTACCTAGAAAGATTTTTAGCTAAACTCGAACGATCATTGGAAAACATTATGAAGCTTTTCTTTATATTGATATATAATCCTAATAATTTTATAAAGGAATCTAGAAACTTCGTACTATAGGATAATGTTGTTGTGTTATCTCCATAAAAAAATAGTTGATCATAATTTTTATGAAATTTGAATATATTTTTTAAGTTTATATACATATCTGTCAACCTTGATAGCACTTCCATTGTAAAATGTTAAGAGGAGATTGGGTCCCCTTTTCCTTATTCCTCTGGCTCCCTTAATTAATTCATTAGGTTCCTCATTTAAAAAAGTTATATGTTAGTGTTTTAATACATTTAACTATCCGAGATATAAATTAATTGGAGAAAACCAAATGTTTCCAATGTTTTAAGAATAAAATTCTAGTTTAGTGTATCAAATGACTTATGTATTGTAACACCCGGTATCTAGTTACCCGGTACACCCAAATAAATTGGTATTTGAGACTAATGTCATTAAAACCACAGATCAGTGAATAATAATTTTTGGTGACATCAAATTAATGATGTATGAAACTTTTTCGGTGGTCACAAGAAATTGTACGAGCGGATGTTTAAGAACCAGTACAAGAGTGACATTTTTGTAAATAAGGGACAATGAGGCTTACAAAAGAAGCTGGTTAGGAATAAGACAAAACATTGTCTTCTTCCTTCTCTCTAACCCAAAAAACCATGGAAGCTCCCTCTCAAGCTTTTTAACCCTTGTAACAAAGATGGGAAGGAGAATCAAGCCTTTCGGGTAGTATAAAAAGGTACGTCTCAATCCCGACACCTAGTTCTATCGATTGAAGCTTAGTTTTTCTCTCTTCTTTTGAAACCCATTTGATGGAATGTATGGGTTTGATAGTTTTGATGATGGGTAATGACACATTAACATGAAGAAATTTAGTTTTTATGATGATTTGGGGGCTAAATCAAAACCTAGGGTTTTGGAGTTCAAGCTATTAATGGAGACAGATTCGTAGGTCCTCTTTGTACATTTTTGTTGAGCTGTTTAACGTGTGAATTGGGAGAAACTCAAAACATAGAAGTTGTAGATAAAGATGTCTACTGTCTCCCTGAATTTTTTTTTCACGATTTTAGGGTGAGCCAAACAAATGAAAGAGGCCCCGAATTGACACTGGTTTAGAATACCAGTGGGATTGAAACAAGAAATGAAAGTTAATTGTTTGAAGACTCTAGAGTTAGAATTGGATGATGAGTTCTTCTTATGAAATTCTAGAAAATGTGTCATATAGGTTCTGTATAAAGGAAATTTTAATTGGGTAAGTATTCTGTGAGATATGGCTGAATAAGTGAAGGGTGTTGATAACCTTAGTGATACAGAAGAGAACAGAAACAGGTCAGGCTTATAAAAATCACAATAAATCCAAATTACATCATTTTTGATCCATATTTGGATTTGTGATAGCCATATGAGTCTATTGAAAATGAAGCTTTGAATCACCTTAATTGGATGTTAAACGAATAAGTTATAAGGTTTGAGATAGGAAGGGTCCAGCTCATGACTGAATATTAATGCTGATTGTAAATGGGAGATTTGGATTCCTTAATGACCGAATTAGAACATGGAAATAAAAGAAGAAATGTGAATTTATGTGTTAACTAGAGGTCTAGAAAGTTTGAAAAAAACATTGGACCTATGTATAAAAAGTTATGCCTTCACGAATAAGACCTATGCAGATTACATAGTGAATAAGTATAAATTTTTAATGCTATGTATTAAGAAATGAGGTTTATGTGAGAATGACTAATGCGGGTATATGTAATTTTCATGCATGTTACCCAACAGCTTGTGAAAGAAGACAAGGAATAGAACTAGAAGTCGTACTTAGTACCTCTCAAGTTCAAGAAAATTTGAAAAGAAATCAGAACTACTGAGATAGTTGAGGTGAGTATAATTATGCTACTATACTTGTATAGTGATCCTTTTCTTTTATCTTACGGCTTGTTGAATTGTTCTCGAATCCGTATGACTTATTTGATATATGACTCCATGTAGTTGAGTCTAGCATGTTGTATGCCATATTGACCAGATGATATTCAGATCCTTTGCATCTTCTGGTTCCCTTGTTATGTTAAACCTATGAGTTGCGATTCTTTGATAAATCATGTTTTTCTTGTTAGCTATGATTGATGAGTTCACAGGATACCCAGCTGATAGGGTATATTATCAGACTATGTGCACATAGGTAACCCACTGGTGATGGGTTAGATCCAGGTCCTACCTAGAGAGGGCAGGCCTCCAGGGGTAAGGTTAGGCCAGCCTTGTCTAGAATCAGAAAAAGGGGAGATACGTCGTACTAACATGCCTCTGTCTCTTCCTAAGAAATTCAGAAAGAAACCAGAATTCAGAAAGAACCCAAAACTCGAAAAAGAACCCAGAACCCAGAAAAGAATTCAGAAACCAGATTCATGTTTTTTTTGAACAATTCATATTGAGCTTTATTAATGATACACATGTGATTGCCACATTTGATATTACTACCTGGACATCCATTGATGCCATATATTGTTGCTTAGAATGCCACAGACCATTCTTGTGAAGCTAGTCTTGTGTTACCTAGCCTCACAAGCATGGTAGTATGTTTATAACTCACTGAGTCGTGTTGTAGACTCACCTCTCACTATCATCATTTCAGGGGATTAGCAGATCGTACAAGAGAGAAATCCAAGCCTTTTGAGACTCGCTTGGATAAACAGACAAGTAATGTTTTTGGAATGATGTTAATTGCAGATGCTTATAGCTGCTCCATGGTTTGTCATAATTATGTGTACATAAGACATGTATGGATATGTTATGTTATTGAGAATTATGTCAGTTGACGATATGAGATGATCATGGATTGGCAAATGATAAGTAGATTGTATGTGAGAATTGCATATTTGGGATCCTTACTCCTTTCAAACCTATTAAGCAGGTATAAGGTTAATCAAATAAATGAATGGGTCATGCTGGATTTTTAGTAGAATATAGAAACGCTAGGCTTACTACGGGTTTTGGTGGCATTAAGCCTACCCATTCCCTATTGCCAACACGATCTAAAAGGCGGGTCGTGTCAAATGGTATCAGAGCCAAAGGTTGTATAAGAGTAAGGATCTTGTGATCTATATGAAGGAAAAAAAGTATTAAAGAAAAGTTTATGATGTAAATATGTATATGCTATGAAAAATGCATATGATATTCTTGCACAAACATGACACCATGAAGCACAGGATCTACATCTTGTCAATAGCATGTTACTTTGATAAATCATTATATCTAAACGATTTTAATTTTCTCCATAATAGAGATGCCTCCGAGAAGAAGAACACCTCCTCAACGAGGACGAGGTCGTCCTAGGAAGAGGGAAATTCTGACTGCTGTACCTGATGTCGCATCTGTACTGCAAGAACAACAAGAAGGAAGGTCTGCACCCAGAGTTAGGAGGAGATCAGAGATAGAAATTGAACTTAAATCCCCAGCTGCTCAAGGGGAAGATGTTAGAACCTTACAACAAAGAATAGAAGCCTTAGAAGCAGAGAACCGAGCCTTAAGAGAAAGGCAGGAAGTTCTAGAATTGAGAGAAGAAGTAAGAATACTTAGAGAAAGAGAGAGAGAAAGAACTCAGGGTGTACCTAAAGTTGCTCCTGCACCACCACAACTAGTGCAAATGCCTAGAGGCTTACCTAGGCGAGCTTTAGAGGATGAAGGGGTAAGTATCAATGATTTCTTAAAATTACAAACCCTTGAGTTTGGCGGTGAGAGACATGAGGATCCCCAAGAGTTTATGAGTCATACTGAGAAAATGGTCCAGAGATTGACATGCTCTGATTCACGGATCATAGGAATTGAGGGGGGGGGGTTAAATTGACAAAGAATGTCTTGGAATGGTTCCAGAGGAATATCGAAGATCAATTATATAGTGGGAATCCTCTGACCTGGGAATTCTTTAAACAAGCATTAATCGATGAGTTCATTTCTCCATATGAAAGATAAAATCGAGCCCTGCAATTTGAAAGGCTTAGACAAAATTTCGGTGTGAGTATGGATGATTATACAAGTGAATTTCTACACTTATGCAAATTTGCTACAGCAATTGTACCTACTGAAGCTGCAAAAATGGAAAAATACAAGTTGGGACTCATACCTTCCTTGTATAGTGCTGTTGCAGCTATTGAATTCCCCAATTTGTTGAGGTTGATTGATAAGACTCGATAATTAGAAGCAAATTTTAAAAAGGGGAGAGCAGAAAGAGAATGGAGGAGAAAAGGTAAAGGACAGAGCAGTAGAGGTCGTAGAGAAAGAGATAGCACTCAGATGAGACAAATAGAGCAAACAATACAGTTTGCTCCTCCAGAACAACAGAGAGGGGGTCAAGGCAGGGTCAGAAATCCATATGTATCAACCTTTTCAACACCAAGTGGTACACAGAACCCAGCTAAGTCTAGATTACAACAACCTCCAGCATGCCACAGGTTAGAACTGCTTGTCATATCTGTGGGAAAAATCATCAAGGACCTTGTAGACTCGGGTTCAGAGGTTGTTATAGGTACGGACAACAAAGACATTTCATGAAAGACTACCCAGTGCAAGAAAACCAAGTAGCTCCACCCCCAGCTTCACAGACTACAGTACATATAGACAGACCTGTTAATAGAGGCCCAATTGGTAGAGGTAGACCTCAAGGCCAAGCTTTCACCCAAAATATGGGGCAGATGTCAGCACCAGCCCCAGCAAATAGAAGTCATGGGATAGTGTTTGATGTTAATCCCCAAGAAGCACAGGCCTCTAATACAGCTGTAACAGGTAGTCCTATGCAAACCTGTTGATATTTAGTTAAATTGGTATTATGAATAAAATGTCTATGTTCTGTTATGATAAAGGATATGATTTTTCTTTAATTATGATGAATGTTGATATAGGCATAGTCCTTATCCAGAATGAGAATGCCAAAGTTCTATTTGACTTAGGTGCCACTCATTCATTTATAGTGCCGAGTTTTTCCAGAAAGCTAGATAAAGGGAGAGAATTAATGAAAGACCCTCTTATTATAGTTACACCCTTAGGGGAATATGTTGAAGTGAAATATGTTTATTCCTCATGTGCAGTGGAAATAGAGGGCAGAAAATTTATGGCAACTTTGATCGAGTTGGCAGTATTAGAACTTGATATTATCTTGGGTATAGACTGGTTATCAAATCACCATGCTACAATGGATTGTTATGCCAAAAGAATTATACTTAGGCCAGATCCAGAAACAGAAGTGTTATATCAAGGTGATCGAATTGGGTTTCTTGTTAATAGAATATCAGCTATACAGGCCTAAAGACTTCTAAGAAAGGGACGTCAGGGGTATGTTGCTTATGTAAGGGATACCAGAAGTGAGATCAATGAGTTATAGTAGATCCCTATAGTAAGGGATTTTCCAGATGTGTTTCCAGAAGATTTACCCGGATTACCACCAGAAAGAGAAATAGAGTTTAATATAGAACTCCTTCCTGGTACAAATCCTATCTCAATTACTCCATACAGAATGGCACCTATAGAACTGAGAGAGTTAAAAGTGCAGTTACAGGATTTGCTAGATAAGGGGTTTATTAAACCCAGTAGTTCACCGTGGGGTGCACCAGTGTTAATTGTTAAGAAGAAAGATGGATCCCTGCAGTTATGGTAGTTGAATAAAGTAACTATTAAGAATAAATACCCTCTTCCTCAAATTGATGATCTGTTTGATCAATTACAGGGGGTAAGCCATTTCTCTAAGATTGATCTCAAATATGGGTATCATCAGTTGAGGAACTGAAAAGAGGACGTGCCGAAAACTACCTTTAGAACCAGATACGGACACTATGAGTTCCTGGTGCTTCCTTTTGGTTTAATGAATGCACTAGCGGCCTTTATGGATTTGATGAATAGAATCTTCAGGCCGTATTTGGATAAATTTGTTGTGATTTTCATTGATGAAATATTGGTATATTCCAGGAGCCAAGAAGAACATGAAAAACACTTGGCAATGGTGTTACAAATCCTTAGAGATAATCAGTTATATGCCAAGTTGGCAAAGTGTGAGTTCTGGGTCGACAGAGTGGGTTTCCTAGGTCATATAATTAGTAAAGAAGGGATTCAAGTAGATCCTCAGAAGGTGGAAGCAGTGTCTAATTGGTCTAGACCTACTAATGTTACCGAAGTAATAAGTTTTTTAAGTATGGCCGGTTATTACAGAAGATTTGTAAAAGATTTTTCCAAGATAGCTGCTCCACTGATGAGATTAACACGGAAACAAGTGAGATTTGAGTGGGATGATTCCTGTGAGCAAAGTTTCCAAAAGCTTAAGGAATGTCTCACATCAGCTCCAGTGTTAGCATTGCCTTCAGGTCAGGGTGATTATATGATATATTGTGATACCTCCAAAGCTGGTTTAGGTTGTGTATTGATGCAGAATGGGAGGGTAATTGCCTACGCTTCCAGACAATTAAGAAAATATGAAGTAAACTATCTTACCCATGATCTAGAAATGGCAACTGTGATATTTGCATTAAAAATATGAAGACACTACTTATATGGTGAAAAGAGTGAAATATATAAAGATCATAAGAGCCTTCAATACATTCAATAACAGAAAGAGTTGAATCTAAGACAAAGATGGTGGATTGAGTTACTAAAGGATTATGACTGTCAGATCTTGTACCACCTAGGTAAAGCCAATATAGTGGCTGATGCTTTGAGCAGAAAATTGATGGGGAGTTTGTATCATATCCCCATTCAAAAGAAAGAGCTAGTTAAAAATTTAATTGGGCTATTTAATGCGGGATTGCACTTGGAAGTATATGATTCTCAAGTACTACTTGCTCAATTCCAGGTGAAGCCCAATTTAATTGATGAGATTAAAATTGTCCAAGACAGTGATCCTGAGCTAGCCAAATTGAGAATAGCTGTCCAGGATGGTAAGTTGAAAGAATTCAAAATAGTGGAGGGAGTATTGAAATGTGGTGACAGGTTATGTGTACCTGACCTAAATGGGCTAAGACAAAGGATTATGCATGAGGCACATTATGCACCCTATAGTGTTCACCCTAGAACCACCAAGATGTACCATAATGTTAAAGGTATGTATTAGTGGCTAGGTATGAAGAAACATGTAGCCCAATTTGTATCCATCTGTTAAACTTGTCAATAAGTTAAATTTGAACATCAGAAGCCCATTGGACTACTACAGGAGCTACCGCTACCCGAGTGGAAGTGCGAGCAGATTATCATGGATTTTTTGATTGGATTGCCCAGAACGCCTAAGGGGCATGATTCTATTTGGGTTATAATCGACAGACTCAACAAGTCAGCCCACTTTCTAGCTATTAAAACTACTTATAGTGCAGCTCAGTTAGCCCAGTTGTATGTTGACATAATTGTGAAGTATCATGGAGTGCCAGTGTCTATTATTTCTGATAGAGGAACACAGTTCACTTCTAGATTCTGACAGAAACAACAAGAAGGCATGGGTACACAGCTAAATTTTAGTACAGCATTCCACCCACAAACTGATGGGTAATTAGAGAGAACCATCTAGACACTCAAAGACATGTTAAGAATATGTGTCTTGGACTTTGGTGAAGATTGGGAACGTCATTTGCCTTTAACATAGTTTGCTTACAACAATAGCTACCATTCCACTATTGGAATGGCAACTTACGAGGCATTGTATGGCAGAAAGTGCAGATCTCCACTCTGTTGGACAGAAGTAGGAGAAAAACAGTTAGAGGGACCAGAACTAATCCAGGAAACATCTGCAAAAGTAGGCAAAAGAGTTATGCAGATTCTAAGAGAAGGAACGTACAGTATGAACCTGGTGATCAAGTTTTCTAGTCTTTCCTATAAAAGGTGTAGTCAGATTTGGAAAGAGAGAGAAGCTGAATCCTAGATATATTAGACCATTCGAGATCCTTGAAAAGGTGAGAAATGTGTCATATCTATTGACTTTGCCTCCTTATCTTAGCTACGTGCATCCAGTGTTCCACATATCAATGTTAAGAAAGTACATTCCAGATCCTTCTCACGTATTACAAACCCCAGAAGTTAATATAGAAGAGAATCTTTCTTATGAAGAAACTCCAGTTGCCATCATAGATAGACAGACTAGAAAATTGCGGAATAAAGAGATTCCAATGATTAAAGTCCAATGGCAGAATCAAAGAATTGAGGAATGTGTTAAGTCAAAATGACTTTACGTAAATGATTTTGATGAAGAACAAATAATAATGAAAGAAGCAAGTAACACGGAAGAAGAATAATATGAGACGAAAGGAGCAAAGCCAATAATCAGACGAAAGAGCGAAGCTAAAAGTCAGACGAAGGAAAATCAGACGAAAGACAGACGATAGAAAAGCTGACGGAAGCGCGAAGATAAAAGACAAATGGAAGCGCAAACAAAAAATGAGACGATAGAAAGTGAGACGCAAGGTGCAAAAGTGAAAATAAGACGGAAGGTGCAAAAGCGAAAATGAGATGGAAGCTCAAACTAAGAAATCAGACCGAAGAAAATAAGATGGAAGCGCAAGAAAAACATTAGACGGAAAGAAGTGAGACGGAAGAATCAATAACACGTCGAATGAATAATCATCTTGAGTTAGTTACAGAACTCAATTGAATAACTGATTCTTGAAAGATCAAGAAACAAGAAGAAAGAAGTAGTTATCAAGAAGCAGTTGAAGACAAAGGCTA
>JAOSBM010000205.1:17636564-17649627 GCA_027568955.1 Erythroxylum tenue
CTTTACAAAATCAATTTAGAAGATTTTCAAAGTCAAAATATTTCTTGTTTTATATCAACTGATGAAGAAAAACTGATTTGGCGTAAAAAGCTTGGCCATGTTAACTTTAAACATATTTCAAAGTTGATCAGACATGATTTGGTAAGAGACTTACCAAAAATAAGTTTTAACAAGGATTTCTTTTGTGAAAGTTTTCATAAAGGAAAACAGGTTAAAACAACGTTTTCTTCTAAAAATATTGTAACCTCTTATAGACCTCTAAAGTTGTTACATATGGATTTATTTGGTCCAACTGGGACATTAAGTCTTGGCGGAAAGAAGTATCGTCTTGTAATTGTTGATGATTTTACTAGATTTTGTTGGATATTGTTTTTATCACATAAAGACGAGTCTTTTAAGTATTTCAAAGTCCTCTTCAAAAAGTTACAAAATGAAAAAGGAATGTCTATACCTAGTATTAGAAGTGATCATAGTGGTGAGTTTGAGAATGAGAAGTTCAGGATATTTTGTGAGGAGAATGGAATTTTCCATAATTTCTCTACTCCAAGAACTCAACAACAAAATGGAGTTGTTAAAAGGAAGAACAGGATGATTCAAAAGATGGCAAGGACTATGCTATGTGAGATGGATCTTCCTAAGTACTTCTGGGTAGACGCTGTGAACACAACTTGTTATATTCAAAATAGAATACTTCTGCGACCCTTGTTGAAGAAAACTCCATATGAGTGATGGAATGGAAGGAAACCTAATATATCCTACTTTCATCCATTTGGTTGCAAGTGTTCCATATTGAATATAAAGGAAATTCTGGATAAATTCGATTCTAAGACTTATTCTGGAATCTTTCTAGGTTATTCATTATCATCGAAAGCTTATAAGGTTTACAATCTTTATTCTAAGACTGTTGAGGAGTCTATACATGTCAAGTTTGATGATAGATCTCAACCTAGTAAGAAAGATGATACTGATAATGAAACCCTATCAGTACCTTTGGTTAATAGTGAAGAAGTATCACCATCAGATACTCCCCTAGATAAAGTTGAAGATATTCCTGAGACTCTTGATTTGAAAAGAGATTGGAGATATAAAAGATCTTATCCAGAAGAGTTGATTATAGGAGAGACCTCAGAAGGTGTGAGAACTAGGTCCAAATTTAGAAGAGAAGCCAATGTAGCGTTCATCTCTTAAATAGAGCCTAAGAAAATTGATGAAGCCTTCAAGATGAAGCGTGGATTTTAGCTATGCAAGAAGAGATAAACTAGTTTATTAGGAATAAAGTTTGGTCCTTAGTTCTCAGACACACGAAAAAGTCCATCATAAGAACTAGATGGGTGTTTAAGAATAAGCTAGACAAATCAGGAAGAGTGAGTCGTAACAAAGCAAGATTAGTATCACAAGGCTATAATCAGCAAGAAGGAATAGACTACAATGAGACATATGCTCCGGTAGCAAAACTAGAAGCTATTAGGATTTTGCTTGCATATGTTGTCTGTCATGACATAAAGCTTTTTCAAATGGATGTGAAAAGTGCATTTCTGAATGGCTTTATAGATGAAGAGGTTTATGTGAAGCAACCTCCTGGTCTCGAGGATGTTAAGAAACCGAATCATGTTTATAGACTTCACAAAGCTTTGTATGGCTTGAAACAAGCTCCTCGAGCTTGGTATGATCATCTGAGTTCGTTTCTTATTGAGAATAAGTTCAGTAGAGGTCAGGTAGATAAGACACAATTTAGGAAGTGTATTAAGAAAGATTTTATCATAATTCAAATCTACGTGGATGATATTATTTTTGGTGCAACGTCAAAGAAGTTATGCATTAGTTTTGAAAATTTGATGAAAAATGAGTTTGAGATGAGCATGATGAGAGAGTTAAAATTCTTTCTTGGGTTGCAAGTTAAGCAAACCGAAGAAAAGATTTTTATCCATCAACAGAAGTATGTTAAGGAACTATTGACTAAGTATGATATGGAAAAAGTAAAACCAATGTCAACTCCGATGCTTCCTTCAAACCTTTTGTCTAAAGATAAAACTGGCAAGAAGGTGGATCAAACCCTGTATAGAGGGATTAATGGTTTTTTACTTTACCCTACTGCAAGCAGACCTGACATTCTGTTCAGTGTTTGTTTGTGTGCAAGGCTTCAGGCAGATCCTAGAGAGTCTCATTACATTGTTGTTAAAAGAATTTTGAGATATCTTTCAGGTCCTACTGATCTTTGGTTAATCTATGAGAAAGGTAAAGATTTCAGGTTGATTGGATACTGTGATGCGGACTATGTCGGAGATAGGATTGATAGAAAGAGTACGAGTGGAGGGTGTCACTTCCTTGGCCACAACCTAGTTTCCTGGTCAAGTAAGAGGCAAAGTTCAATCACGCTATGAACCGCAGAAGCCGAGTATATGTCAGCTGCAAGTTGCTACTCACAGACGTTGTGGATTAAGTACCAACTAGAAGACTACTCAATATAAGAAGAGAAGATCCCAATCTACTGTGACAACACTATTGCCATCAACTTGTTGAAGAACCCTATACAACATTGAGAGTTAAACATATTGAAGTCAGACATCATTTTCTACGGGACTACGTTCAGAGGAAGGTCGTAAGTCTTCAGTTTGTTGAGACGAATTATCAGTGGGCGGACATCTTCACTAAGCCATTGAGTGAAGAACGATTCAAAGAAATCAAACGAAACCTTAACATGGTTATGCTAAGTGATCAACCGTCTGACACGTCACAACCCAGATAAAAGGTCGTAAGAGTTAATTGTAATAGTAACAGTGAGTTACAGCTAGTAACTTCAATCACAAGAAAGTTTTGGAGGGAAAATTCTCATAACCTTGAGAACACCACCTATTTTAGAACACTCTTGATATGCCCTGACATCGACCTTTGAAGAACTCTCAACAAAAGCTTTTCATTACCCTGTTTGGATATCAAACTTTCTTTGCTCACACTCTCAATCTCAGAAACCGACTTCTTCTTTTTAGAAAGATATTTGTGCATTCAGAAACAAATGGAACCAGCAATGAACAATGGAAGACTTATTGATTTTGAGTCCTTGAAGCAGGACAAGATGGATATTGAACCAGAGATTGTAGCAGCCGGGTGGAGAAACTTCTTTCAAGTTCGTGAGACAGTCTACATGAATGAAGTGTATGACTTTTGGAATAATATGGAAGTGGTAGATAATACTCTTGTATCAACGGTGAATAGATTGTGGATTATAGTGACATTGAAGCTAATCGAGAAGGTCACTGAGTGTCCATGTGTTGGAGAGAAGATCACAAGTAAAGCTAGATAGATGACGCAAGCTAGCTTGAAGGACATTGAGATCAATCGACAATTATATGGAAGCAATGATCCAAAGGAGAAGAAGGCCTCAAGTGTTGTGCCCAAGGCTAGGGTTCTACACTCACTTCTTTTCCATTGTGTTCTACCAAGAACAGAATCGAGGCATTTGGTAACAACATTAGATGAACAATGCCTATTCTATCTGCTTAATCACCAGTCCATAGACCTACCTTTTCTTATCTTCCAATATATGGTAAAGTCGAAGAAAGAATCAACTAACCTACCATATGGAATGATGCTTACAAGGATATTCAGAGGGTCTGGAATACTTTTGGAGAGAGGAAACAGGAAGAAGCATAATTAATTCTGCAACAATAGGCATGATGGGCTTGAAGAATCTGGACAAAGAAGAAACAGGTTCTAAGACGATAGCAAGAATTGAGGGGGAGCATGCTAGAAAGGGGACTCCCACGAGAAAATCAAAATCTCAATCCAGCAAGCAAATGCCTGCTGTTGGAGAAAAGAAATCATCAGCTGAAACAATAAAAGATAAGGTGATTTCTCATAGAGAAGGAAGCTAGGTGTGGTATATAAAGAAGGTGTCCTTGAAGAGAAAGGGGGAGACACTTCTCTCGGAGATACCTAAGCAAGCGAAAAGGTCACCCAGAGTACGAACCCTACGTCAGCAAGAGGAGAAGAAAGGAAAAGAGTTGACTCATGGTGAAGACTCTGTGAAAGCACCTCAGGCAACAAGATCCTTAGTCTCAATCTTAAAGGAAGATTCAGCTAAACTGGCTAAAGAGACTAACATAAAGAGGAAATTGGAGTTTGAGAAGAAGAAACCCTAACCTCAACAACAGACTCCTAGACTGATTGAAGGGAAAAAGCAAAAAATCGGTCAGAAGAAGAGCACTCCCACTGCTGTTCAGAAGAAGAAGTCAGTTGAACGCAGTCCAGAACAGGTTAATACCTCTCAACCAATAAGGAAAGAAGACTTGAGAGTTAAGATTATTGAAGAAATTCAACCTGTCAGAAGTAGCACCTTGATAATCATTAGAGAATCCCCAATAAGGTCAGTCAAGGCACAATTACAGCCAATCTTGGTAAATAGTAGTACATTGCATCCGTTGAATGATGACGACAGACGTATGTATGGTTTTCTGAGGGATGAAGGAACCAAACCATACCCCACACAGATGACAAGGCAGAAGTACACTATTTTTCCAATAACAAAGAGAACTGTGATCAAGGTTGTGCCTGACTTTCAACCAAAGCCTTACATTATTCGCAATGATGAAAAGGGGAAGAAGAAAATGTACCCTAAAGGGATGTTGAGTGATCTGACGGAAGAATAGATCGAAGCTGAAATCTCCATTAGGATTGGAGATGTCAGCTACTCGATAGAGACTCTTGTGCATCTAATTATGCACATTAGACCGATAAGTACTATGTCTTCAATTGGAGATGTCCTACACCTACCTGGAAGACAAGTCCCTTGACTACCTAGCCCTGATGATCTTAATCTCTTGGAACCGAACCTATTTGTCCAACCTCCTGCCCTTATAATTAGTGAATAGATTGTTATATCTTCGGATGCATATAGCACTACTATTGCTTTTGAAGTAGAACAACAGAAGGATGATGATCTACGAGGCTTAGTGAATAACTTATGAGAGGACGTAGAGCATCTACGAGAAGACCTCAAGATACTTCGCACTGAAATGAAGGAAATGTTCTCTGAAGTTTTGAAACATATCAGATCATAATCTTTTTGATCAATAACAAATAGGGGGATAAATGAGAAAGGAGAAAAGGAGAAAGAAACAACAAAGATAGGGGGACGAAGAGAATATAAGAAGAAGAGAAGAAGAAGAACAGAAGAAGAAGAAGAAGTCGTATACTGTACACCATATTATTAATAAAACTTTCTTTCTTACTACTATTGATTATTTGTTATCATCAAAAAGGGGGAAATTGTTAAGTCAAAATGACTTTACGACTAATAATTTTGATGAAGAACAAATAATAACAAAAGAGGAAATGAGATGGAAGCTCAAGCAAAAGTGAGACGATGCTGAAATGAGACGGAAGCTCAAGCAAAAGTGAGACGCAAAAGTGAGATGCAAAAGTGAGACACAAAAGTGAGACGGAAGCTCAAGACAAAGTGAGATGCAAAAGTGAGACGGAAGCTCAAGACAAATTGAGATGCAAAAGTGAGACAGAAGCTCAAGCAAAAGTGAGACGGAAGAAACGAAAACGAAGACCCAATACCACGTCGGATGATTAATCAGTTTGAGTTAGTTAAAGAACTCAGCTGAATAATTGATTCTTTAAAGATCAAGAAACAAGAAGAAAGAAGCAGTTATCAAGAAGCAGTTGAAGACGAAGGCTATAAATACGAGTCAGAGTCGAAGACTGCAGAAGATTAGCGAATAAAAAAGAGATTAGTGAATTTTACAAAAAGCTAGAAATACTATTGTGCTAAATTCGAGAGCTACCTTTATTTGTAACAAAGCTCGAAGCATCTTTCAGTAGAAAGAAGAAAAACAGATAGCCTGAAGAGGCTAAGTATGAAAAGAATACTTGTTGTAAGAGACCTGAAGAGGCTCGAAGAAAAGAATACTTGTATCTTTGAGAATAGTGAAATCTCACAAAGAATTCTGAGGACTGGATGTAGCCCATCGTTTGGAGTGAACCAGTATAATTCTGCTTTGTCGATTCTCACTCTCAACTCTCAACTTTTATTCTTACTGTTTTATACAAGCACTTAGAAATAAATTGCATTTCTCCATAATACTGCTTTTCAATAGTTTTGAGAAAAAGCAAGATTTTCAAGAAGTTCATAGTAAGGGGATCATCATAAAGAATACACAATTCAACCCCCCTTCTTGTGTATTTTGTATATCGAATATTAAGTCTATACTAACATGTGATTCACTTCAATTGGTATCAGAGCTCGGTGTCCAAGAATCACCATAACAAAGTGTGGATAAAGATCCATGGCAGAATCACACATTTATATAGCTGAAGGTGCCTCTATCACTAGACGTCCTGCGTTCAATGAAGAAGACTATCACTACTGGAAAGACAAAATGCGGCTCTTCATTGAATCTACTCATAATAGGTTCTAATATTGCTTTAGTTGGAACTCAATTAAGTAAGTAATGTCCTGTTTAATCTTTTAGTTACACCATTTATGCTAGGAGTGCCTAACATGGTGTACTGTGGGACAATTCCACATTCCTCCAGATATTTGGCAAAGGTCTTGGACATTGCTCACCTGAGCCATCATATATACCATAGTATTCTTGACCAAGATCAAATTTGATGAACTTAATCCTTTTACTAAGTTGATTTTCAACTTTAGCTTTAAAATTTTTAAACATTTACAGAGATAGAGATCTCTCAAGCAACCTTGCATAGGCATACTTATATGAATAATAGCATCGAAATCTATCCACCAAGTATGTCTAGGAATCAAAGCTAAATTAATCTCAGAATAAACCAAAACAAGAAACATAACTTTCTTAACACACCAAGCATGATATTTGGTACAATCTCATTCCTATGAATTGCACCCTTATAGAAGTAATAGGTAAATTCCTAATCCTATTCTTTCTTATGCTTCTTTTGTGCAGAATTGAAACCTATAGCTTCATTATTCTTCTTTCTTTTCTTACCCTTATCTTTAGAAGTTGTGACTAAATGAGCACTCTTAGCCTTTTCTTGCTTTATCCTATCTTCTTATTGCACACAATGGGAAATGAGTTCATTAAGGGAACATTTTTCCTTATAATAGCTAGCTTATCCTGAAATAACTTAATTCTATAAGAAGATATATCAAAATTAAATGAACAAGTAAATTTTCATATAGTACTAACTTAAATGCCTTTAGTTTTGGAGCCAGACATATGAGATATCTCTATTATATACTCCCTTCTATTTCCTTTTCCCTTATTTTCATTGAAAATGTATGTTATACTGTAAACTAAGAATTTATAAAAAAACACAAGAGTAAAAAAATATTAAATAAAATCCATTTAAGTACTGAAATATTATAAACCTAAGCTATGAGGTTGGTGAAGTCGAATGATTTGACTGCTGCAATGAGATGCTACACCTCCCCTTCAACTCATTCATCTTATTACAGAGCTGGGTTATGTAGTTCATTGACTATCGCAACTAAGTTTCCAGCATCTCCATTGTGCTCTGAAGCTAAACGATTCTCTAATAGGATGCGAACCGCCTACTAGATCCAATTTTACTGGATGTGGAAGATTGTGAATAGTATGTGTTTGCAAAAGAACCTAAGTCAAAAATCCTTCTATGGCGGTCCCTACCACCAACTACTTCAAGATATGTCTGACTCTTATCAACATTTTCAAAGTTATGAGATTTTTGTTAAATGCTTTCTTGTATGTGCTCATATCATTATAATTTTTATATTATTTATATTAATAAGTGCTAATTTTTAACTAATATTATTTATCAAATTAATATTGAAGTATAAATTTTACATACATTAAGTTATCTGTATCGAGTATTGCCGAAGGTCACATCACCACGCTTCTTTGTGTGGATGAGCAAAAAGAGCTTACGTAATGCAGGCTTTGTGCCCATAGACTTTTCCTACATCAGAATAACGTGTTATGAGTGAACTAAAATTTATAAAAATTTCAACAGAGTTTTCTCTACTTTTATGATAGTTACCCTTTGTTAAACAAAAAAAAATGTCTCAACAACACAACCATTCATGGAAACAAACATTTATAAAATTACCATTCTATATAATAAACATATATTTTCATTCTAATTGCATACATCAAATTACATTGAAATCTAATTGGTAGTAATTAGTACAAAAATCAAAATATAAGTGTAAAGTTTAGATACTTACAAGTTTTTCTGGGTGCTCCTAGTAGGTCATAAATCCTTCAAGTGTGTATTGGTAGACTCTCTCCCTCTGGTCCTTTTCTTTTGTTTGCAAAATTACGCTCTGAAATGAAGATTGCCTTGTGTGTTGCTTAGTACTGCTACTAACGAGTCCATATTTCTTCAGATATATAAGGAGTTTGTACACCATTCTTGTTTATTAAAATAACAAAGTCCTATATCGTGCACAGGAATGCCTCTCCCATACATTATAAATGACAACATCAAATTTTGAATCCCAAAAAGTTCATGTTCATTATGTTAGAGATGCAGTAACATCTCATGTGAGATGTAGTAACATCAGAGGCATATAGTCTTTGAAGCCTCAGAGTTAGTGGGAAATAATATATCCGCTTCCAAGGTACTAATTCTGCTTCATAGTACACTCTTTTTGGCTTAAACTTAGATTGACCACAAAATTTTCACCCTTATAATTCCACTTCATCTCCCGAAAACAACATATATCTCAAATTGTAACATTCAATTTACTCAACTGGAAAACTAGGACTCCTAATAAGTTTCTTCATATTGTAAAAATTATCAACCATTTTATGATCATGAGAATTTTATCCAAACTTTGATAAAAAATATGTCCTTTAGACTTTATGTTCAATATTTGAGATATTGAAGATAACTGAGTCTTAATCTCACAATTTAGCCGTAACTATTGGTCAACTAATTTTAGTAAGTCAAAAAAAAATTCCATTTGGGTTTGGTTCTTCTTTAAAATTTTCTATATTTATTTTAAAGGTATAACTGGTTGCATCATAAACCATTTGGGTGTAAGAATTTTTAGTTGCACCCATATTATTTGTTATAAATCCAATTCCCCTTTCAAACTCGTCTACATTTATTAACGAGTTTACTTCATTACCCCTTAAGTTGCTACAAACTAGTCGCTTCCCATGTCATGTCCACTCAAAATAATTTGGAACAAACCCTTTTCTTAACAAATGGAGATTCACTTCATCAATAGGAAGAAAACAAATATGTTTGCACTTTTTACATGGACATCTGATTTTTGGACCATCCATATATGCAGGTTGAGAACATGCATAATCAATAAAAGCTTGAACTCCCTCAACAAACTCAAGATTAATAAAACCATGGGGTGCTAATCGTCTATACATCCAAGATCTATCAATATTGCTTATTTCTACAAAATTATTATTTAAAAACGTGATTTCATAGTTAGATATAATAATCATTATGGTAATATCCATATTAATCTTACAGAACATTTAATCTTTAGTTTACACATTAACAATAACACAAGAAGAAAGCATTGTATTATAGCATATGCATAAATTTCTGTGATGTCAGATGATAGGGAAGTATGTTAGGTTGTATGTGATGTCAACTAATTTTAAGTATCTACTTTTCATATCAACTAACTGATGATAATATTTGGAGAGGACTTAATAGAATTATACTTTTTCTTCATCTAAGCAGTTATCTAAGCATTATATGATCAAGATGTTTACTTGTATATAAATAAACCATGCTTTAGAAACATTAAACGAAAACCCCTTTCAATTATTAACATGAATAAACACATAAATTAAAAAATAAATTTGAAAAACAAGACAACAAAGTGAGTACCTTTATACTCCAGAAATGGAGAAATGAACACCCGGTAGAGAGAGAGAGACCTAGTACAGGGTTAGCGAGGACAACAAATACAACAGATAATGCCCAGGACAGAAGTTGTACCAAGTCCCTAATAGCAACCATCATAATCCAACCAAAAAGAATTCAACTTCACTCCAGCCAATCAATAAATCAACAGTTGCATGAATAAATAAAAATCATATAGTCATTATTGAAAAAGAGGAAAAACTATTCATCAAATTGAACTCTATACAACAGGTAGGATTCATTATTCCAAAAAGAATTGTTGTTGTGCTAATTACAATAAAGGCTAGAATCATTTTGCTAATTAAAACATTAAAAGTGTTATGCAGAGGTAGTCCGAGACCTAAGGTTGAGAATCATTTCACAATATGAAAAGTTTAATCTATTAAGCAAAAGACCAATATTAGATTCTATAAGATAATTAACGAAAAAATAATATAATTGTATCTTCATGTGTAGATAGAAAGACACCATTTCTAAAAATCCTCAATTAAAAAGGGATCTTCAGTGATTGTGGGATTATATGTAACACGTATTGAATCCCTTGTTTAATTACATTAGACATTTGCAATAGAAGCTCAAATTTGCCATAAATAATAAGCAAAGTGTAGGACTATTGTGACAAATATCTATAATTTGCTCATCATGAATTAGCTCATTGTTTAGGAAGCATATTTAATTCTTGTCAATTTTAATTATGTTATACATGCATTGGCTATGGGAAACTGGGAGTTTATAATAATAAAAATGAAAAAAAACAGTAACTACAAATATGACAAGTCAAAAATAGCAAAAGTGAAAACAAATATAAAACTAGCTCTTAAAAGGTGGTTTGGTAAGAATGAGGTGCAGTCCCCTTCTTGCTCCCCTAAATAACCATCGATCTTGTCTCTACCGCTTCTTACACTTATATTCAAAACATATTTCCCCTGATTCAAAGATAAATATTCCTACCTTAATTACTAGGAGAACATGATTCTAGTTGTAATCCATTTCAAAGATAGATCTTGGTATATACAACTGACCAACTCTAATCTAGAAAAATAACCACACATCACAATCTTATTCTCCCACTGTGAATTTCCACGACCAAAGCCCTTCTCCTCCTTGAACTCTCTTCCATTAGCCTTACAAAACAAGAAAATCAATGCCTCAAGACCCGATCCAACCCCAAGCTCCCACTAACACGACTACCGCTTTCCTTACCTCTCACACCCCTTGATGCCTAGGAAACTCTTCTTGGCAAAACGCCATTATTAAACCCACCATCCATCTCTATAAAATAGAACAAAGCAAATCAAAAGATCAAAAGGTTAAAAGTTTATTAACAAAACGGAAGCTACCTTTCTATGAGATATAGGTGCGAAGCAATTTAGGGTTAGAACGATGGTGGGAGATGGTAAGACGATGGTGGTAGATGGTGCAACACGATTTATGTTACCTCCAATTGTCATTTTCTAGGACAATAGTGGGAGATGGTAGCCGACAGTAGGAGCAATTTAAGGTTAGAACAAGAGAAATTGAAATATGACTCAAATATTTCTCGGCTTTGTTTGTATTTGTTTTGTTATGTAAAGTGATTCCCTACGGAAATATCATTCCATAGGTAAATTACCTATGAAAACACCATTCCATAGGGAATTTCTTGAATTTCCCTATGGAAAGATCACTCTGTAGAAATTTACCTATAGAAATGTGACTCCGTAGGTAATTTACCTATGGAATGATATTTTCGAGAGAAATTTTCCTACATAAATTTTTTTTAGTTGGTAAATTTAGTGCACAATTTTTTCCAAGAACTATTAACATCTATTTTTACGATGATTTTTACTATTATGTCAGTAAAGTTTGGCTGTAAAATTCCCTCCTCTTTTAACAACAAATTTTTTTCATCGGAAAATCCTTTTTCTGACAAGTTTACTTACGGAAAGCAATTTCTGTTGCTAATTTACTACAAAAAAAAATTTCGTTGATAATTTACAATTTTCTTGTAGTATATTAGCAACAGAATATTTAATTGAATTAAAAAATAAAATATGCTCACATTGGTAACTTGATAATACTCAGTCAAATTCAAACACTACAACAAAACAACACCTTTAGCGTCGTTTTGAAAGTAGACGTCGTGAATGATCTGAGGATTTCACGACGTCTGGAAAACGTCAAGAAAAGATGGAATATTCTGTTGTATTAAGACTTCGGGGATAAAGGAAGTGTTTAATGTCGTTTTGGTATAAAGATGCCCGAAAATACAATAAACGTCGTTTTGGAGAAATAGACGTCGGGAAAGGCCAAGTCCACGTAATTAATTTCCCCTCCCCCCAATTTTCCAAACGAAAACCGAAGCCACCGCTCGTTCCCTCTCTCATCTTCATGAGTCTCCAACGTTCCATACTAAATCATCCAACCTCGTTCCCTCTCTCATCTTCGTGAGTCTCCCGCGCCTGCGTTTCTCCCCTTCCCTCTTCATCATTTTAACCTTCCCTCTCTCATTTTTTGTCGCGCTTAGAATCTGTGGAGATTGCTTCATCTACAGTCGGCCCTCTATCATCACCAATCGGAGTGCATGTGCGTGTTGTTTGAGGTAAGTCATTGAAGTAGTTTTGCGATTAATTTCGGGTAATGTAAGTTTTTGAGTCAGATTGAAGTGGCGATTTAATCTGGGTTTAAGATTGCTTGGTCGTTTGTTTTGATTATTTTTTCTACGGTGATTCTGTTCATAAAGATAGTTATTGCTATTAGTTGCGTTGTGTTTTGTCTATTTAAACATAAATATCTGTGTTTTGTATATCACAAGTATCACATTGTGTTATGTGGTAAGTTTCATTCTTCTCGTCCACTACATTGTGTTCTGTAAATTGGGAGACAGAGGATGTCGAGTTGACATGGGTCGTGTTAGATTTACTGTTTGAAAGTTTATTTACCAATCCTGCATTATAGACACTTGGTATGAATCAACATAGCTGAACAGGATTTTAACCTGCTTTCTGATGTACTAAAAATTGATCTGGCATCAAGTTTTAAAATCAATTATCCATTTGGAATTTTTAAAAGAGTTATTTGACGCTTCTGCATATTATGATTGACACAGAGTATCAGTTATTTGGACTTTTCAAACTATCATCATTAGGCAAGCATGGGAATAATTACTGAGAAAATCTAGCAGGCTACTCCGCTACTCTTTTTCTCAGAGGTCTTAGATCAC
>JAOSBM010000205.1:17735802-17747608 GCA_027568955.1 Erythroxylum tenue
ACAACTTATACTGCTTAAGTATTGCATGAGAATCTTCTAATAATTCTGAATATGCATCTTGTAATTCACTAAAATTTAAGGTTACCTCCTCGTCACTTTCTCTTTTGGCTTCTAGGAAAATGTTAGCTTGTACTGATGCTTCTGAATCAGTATCTGATTCGGAAGAATCCAAATCTTCCCAGGTTGCCATCATTCTCTTCTTGTTTTCTCCATTCTTCTTTGGTTTTCTTTTCAGCAATGGACATTCAGACTTGTAGTGTCCAGGTTTATTGCATTCATAGCAGATCTATCTCGTTCTTGCCTTCATCTTTACTATTCTTCTTGAAAGAAAACTCTTTGTTTCCTTTTGCTTTCTTCTTCCACATGTTTCTGATCATCCTCGAGATAAAGGATAATTCATCTTCTTCTTCGCTCGAATCTTGTTCTGATTCACTAGAGTCATCATTCTTGATTTGTTCGATCTTCAATGCTTTTGATGATGAACTTTTGTTCCTTTGAATCTTGTGATTCTTTTGTCCAGCCTTCAATGCTATAGATTTATCCCTTCTGGGTTTATCTTCTGCATTGAGTTCCACTTCATGTATCTTCAAGAATCCAAGCAATTCATCAAGCTTTAACACGCTCAAGTCCTTGGCTTCTTATACCATGGTGACTTTTGGTCTCCATCTTTTCGGTAGCTTTTGAGAATATTTTGAACGTGATCTTGATTATCATAGACTCTCCCGAGAGCTTTAAGTCCATTGATGGTAGCTTGAAATCGTCCAAACATCTGATCAATAAACTCATCTTCCTTCATTTTGAACAGCTCATACTGGTGGACAAGAATGCTTATCTTGGATTCCTTTACTTGGTTAATGCCTTCGTGTGCGATGGATAGAGTATCCCACATCTCCTTCGTAGTGTCGCATCCGTGAACTTTATCATACTCACTTCTACTTAGGGCACAACTTAGAAAGAACTTGGCCTTTGAATTCAGCTGGAATCTTGCTTTCTGATTTGCTGACCATCTAATTCGTGGAATAGCATTTCCTTCATCATCTACTAGTGTATACGGTCCATTCTCTATAATCTCCCAAAGATCAATATGAGTAGATTCAATGAAGAGTCGCATCCTGTCTTTCCAGTAATGGTAGTCTTCACCTTTGAATGCAGGAGGTCTAGTGACGGAGGCTCCTTCAGCTATGTAAACATATGATTCTGCCATAGATCTTTGTCCACACTTTGTAACGATGGTTCTTGGACACCGAGCTCTAATACCAATTGAAGTTACCAATTGAAGTAAATCACGAGTTAGTATAGACTTTACATTCGATATATAAAATGCACAAGAAGGGGGGTTGAATTGTATATTCTTTTTCTTGAATACAATCCCCTTTTATATTTCTTTGAAAACTTGCTTTTTAAAAAACTATTGAGTAAAATTATCACGAGGTATTGCAATTAACTTCTAAGTACTTGTATAAAACAGTAGAAATTAAAAGTTGAGGGTTAGAGAGTAGAAGTTGACACAACAGTTTTATCCTGGTTCACCCCAAACCGTGGGCTACATCCAGTCCTCAGAATCCTTTCTGAGATTTCACTATTCTTCTCAAAAGTACAAGTATTCTTTTCACCGAGCCTTTTCAGGTCTCTTACAGCAAGTATTATTTCACTCTCTTAGCCTCTTCAGGCTCTCAGCTTTTCTTCTCTCTTCACAGAAAGATATTGCGAGCTTTGTTACAGAAAGATGATAGCTCTAGTGTTTCGCACAAAAATTTAAGATCACTATCTCAAATTGCTAAGCTTTAAAATCACTAACTTTTTAGAATCTCTAACTTTTTCAATCTTCAACTCCGACTCGTATTTATAGCCTTCGTCTTCAACTGCTTCTTGATAATCGCTTCTTTCTTCTTGTTTCTTGATCTTTGAAGAAACAGTTATTCAGTTGAGTTCTGTAACTAACTCAAACTGTTAACCACTAGACGTAGTATCGGGTCTTTGTCTTCGTATCGCTTTCGTCTTAGTTTTACTTCTGCTTCGTCTTACTTTTTCTTCCGCTTCATCTTAGTTTCTTTCATCTTACTTTCGTTTCCGCTTCGTCTTAGTTTCTTTCGTCTTACTTTCGCTTCCGCTTCGTCTTTGTTTCTTTCGTTTTACTTTCGCTTCCGCTTCGTCTTAGTTTCTGCTTCCGCTTTGTCTTAGTTTCTGCTTCTACTTTGTCTTAGTTTTTGCTTCCGCTTCGTCCTAGTTTCGCTTCCGCTTAGTCTTAGTTTCAGCTTCCGCTTCGTCTTAGTTTCAGCTTCCACTTCACTTTCTTTCGTCTCACTTTCTAATATTATTATTATTTGAATTTCATCAAAATTATTAATCGTGAAGTCATTTTCACTTAACAGGTAGAAATTGCAAATGAGGAAGTAATCCTTTTTCTTGGAACTTTTCCAACAAAAATACTTGAAAGGGTCTCAATTCATCAACATGGGAGTTCGGGGGTGTGCTTCTTCCACTTGGAAGGGGCTACTTAAAACAATAGAATGTGTGAGGCAGGGTTCTTGTTGGATTATAGGTAATGAGCAAGCTAATAGTTTGTGGTATGATTGGTGGGTGGAGAAGGGGCCTTTGATTCATATGCTCCCTACAAATGCTCAACCACCACCGATGTCACACAGGGTTGCATCTATTTTGAGACCCGATGGTTTATGGAAATGTGAGGATCTGACACATGTACTCTTGGCTTCAATAATTAAAGAAATAAGAGCTACACTAGTTCCCCTTACGAATAAAAAGGAAGATTGGTGCATTTGGGGGTGGGATAATCATGGTCATTTCACTACTACTTCAACCTATATAGGCTTTGCAAATCACTTTATATCTGATGCGAGGTGGGGGAAATGTCGTTGGCTTTGGAAGATCCAAGTTTAAGAGTGGGTAAGATTCTTTTTACGGTTGGCCTTGTTTAATTGCTTAAACTCTAACGAAGTCTTACACCACAAAAGAGTTATTGCAAACCCGAGGTGCACACTTTGTTAGGAGGAGGAGGAGACTCTAGATCATATTTTTCGAACATGCCCCTTTATTGTTGGGTTGTGGAGTTGCGTTTATAATAGATTTGGAATACAAGTGTAAAGTGATGTTTCCTTTCCCGATTAGTTGAGACATCAAGCATCTATAACAAACAAGGTACGCTTAAATCTTATTTGGGGCCCCTTGTTTACATCTATCTTATAGAGTGTTTGGAAGGCACGCAATAGATTCATGTTTAATGGTATCCGCCCAAGTGTGGAAGTCATACTGCAATATGCCATAACGTTGGCAGCTGGCTGCTATGTTGCTAAAACTTGCTCAGTAGCTACGTTGAATAGTTATGGTCAAATGATAGTTTGGCATCCCCCCTACCTCCCAGCTGGAGTTCATTTACTAAATATCGATGGATCCAGAAGACTTGTTGATGATCATGGTTCAGTAGGTGGATTTATTCGGGATTCAAATGGAGTGTGGGTGGCAGGTTTTATGTTAAATATTGGCTCTTCAGGGAGTCTTGATGCAGAACTATGGGGGCTCCGCCAAGGTTTGCTTTTGGAAAAATTGTGCAATATTAGAAAACTGATTGTAGAACTTGACGCTACGATTGCTGTCCAATTCCTTTGGAGTGGAGTAATTGATTCAAACCCTTATCATACTCTTGTTAGAGATTGTTTGGAGTGGATTAAAGGAGGGTGGATTGTTGATATTAGGCACATTTGCCGCGAAGGTAGCCGTTGCACGAATCAACTTGCTGACTTGGCGCATTCATCACCTCAGGGACTTACTCAATTACATCCTCTTCTTGCGGAGGATCGTGAGGGAATTGGTGTCCTGTGAACTTAAATTTCTTTATCTTCTCTGTTCACTAGTAGCAAAAAAATAATAATAACAAAGTGCAGTTAGTCCATTTCAATTATGACACCTCTGATTTCTCCACAAACAATCACCTAATCTTTGACCATTCTTATTCACCCACAAACATCATATTCCTCCTTTTCGAAGACGCTTCCGCTTAAGATATCATTGCCACTTCTGGCGACTTCCTTAGCCTCTTAATTAAGAAAAGATGAGTAATTAAGAGAATTAGGGATTTAGGAGAAGATTTGGAGAAGTATGGATTTCAAATTTGGGATTTAGATAGAGATGAATGGTTTTATGTTACGGGACCTACTTCTATTTTTAAGCTAAAAATTCACATTAGCTTGTGTGAAGGTTCCACTGTTGTGTAAAATAAATTTAAAAAATATCACGTCTTCTAAGACATAGCATTTAACTGAAAGACGGTAAATTCCGTTCAATTTTTCATCTTCACAAGGTCTATTTCAAATGTTTTGTAAATATTAAGGTTCAAATTGAACGCTCCAAAATGTTGAGATTCTACTTATATTTTACTGTAAACATTAAAGTTCTTTTGATTAAAAAAACATTATAAATTATTTTAAACACCATTGTACATATTATAGAGGTTGATACAAACATTATGGAGATTGGAAATATCACCTAAGATCCAATACATTATCTTTTTAATTAAAATAAATGAGAATTCTTTAGAATAGGAAATAATATTTATCAAACTTATATTCTATTTAGATTAGAAAGAAAAATTATAGTAGATTTTTTTGATAACATTTTCAAGCTCTTTATTTGAATACATTGTAACAATAATTCAAAATATAAGCTGCAAATTGTAACATTTTAAATTTTGATGGCTAATTTAAAAATTATTAAATTACAGGATCTAATTTATTTAATATTATAATTCACAAAATTAAGATTTATTTGATAAAATAAATTTTAAAATATTAAATATAATCTTAATAAAAATTAAAAGACTAAATTAACTTTTTTCTTTATATGAGACATATTTTCTCCTAATTTAATTATATTTTTTTATCAATTTGAATGATATAACATTAAGTGAATGGAAGTATTAGATTAGATGGTATGTTAACTTGTTGCTATAAATACACTCTAATAATTTTGTTTGAAGCACCACAAAATATATGATTATCATATATATATATATACATACATGCCACAAAACAAACAAAACATATATGATGGTTATTTCCCCCACTCTTTCCCTTGCCACCCCTATCTTTGTGAGACTTAGGTTTCTCGAGCTTCTTGAATTCAATAAGAGACTCAGCAATGGAAATAGCTGTGGCGAGATCTTGGGCACCACGTCTTTAGATCTCTAACTTCACCCAATTTTGTAAACCATCCATAAAAGAAAAGAGTGATTCCTTACTTGGATAGTCGAGGATCTCCAGAAGCACCTCGGAAAATTCCTTCACATAATGTTGTATGCTCCCTTTTTGTGTGAGACATTGCAGCTTAGCTCTCGCCTCTAACTCAGCATTCTCAGGATAGAACTTCCTCTTGAGTTCCTTCTTGAACTCATCCCATTTATCAACGGTTCAAGTACCCCTCTTAATGTTACCATGCCGTCTCCTCCACTATACCATTGTGACATCCCCGAGGTAGAGAGTGGCGGTGTCAATCTTCTTGACATCCTCCATAACACCAATCATTTAAATGTGTGCAAAATTCAATATTCACGTGTGTGTGTGTACGTCATATTATGTATGAACACGAAATGCACTTTCTAACCTCTTAATAAACTCTCGTATACACTATTCTGGCCTTAACATAGGTAACAAGATATTACATTTTACCAATGAACCACGCGATACTTAGTTATATGTCTCGCAACTAAGTCAGCCTCTCCTTCAAATGCTAGAAACAAAGGTAGCATAAGTTAGTAAAGATGTAAGATAAAACAAGAACAAGAATGAAGAAAGTTGGAGAATGTTTATATTGCTTTAAGAAAGCTTCACAAGGTAAATGCTAAGAACTCTCTATATCTATTTCTCTTTATGCCTCTATACATCTTACAAATGAAGTCCCTTAGTTATTTATAGCCTTCCACCTCCTTAATGAATGGCTAGGATCTATTTGATCTAAGAGCTCACAATGGTCATCTAGAATTCTCTACAATTATTTACATATTCAAGTATAATCTACAATTATTTACTAGGTTCTAGAGTCTTCTACCCCATCTCTAACCTTATCTTGAATATGAAAGAATGGTGTGGAATCTTCTAGAGAACTGTAGCTTAGCTTCTCCATTTAGAGTGGAAATTTTGTAATGCGTGACAATTAGTAGGGGAGAGAAGATTGCTGTGAGCAGGCGAGTTGAGAAGCACCGACATCTTTTTTGATGTGGCATGATTCAAGCTAGAACCACCCTTCACGTTCCACCCTGCCTACTTTAGCTAAATAAAAAAAATTTTCTTTTTAGTTTCATTTCTTTGTTTTCATATTTTGGAAAATTTTGTAATTAATTATATGGTTAGTTAAATGTCGTAGAAAGCCAAAATTTGTGGGACTTCCTCTCTTCCGTCTCCTCTTTAACTACTACTGCAATTTTTAAGTAGAGTTACTCCATCTGTTGTATATAATATTAAGGATAAAATTATCACTTGTGATAATTATTCTGCACGGTATAATATTTATTAAGGAATTAAAAATAATTTTACACCTTTAATTTTATTTTTTTATGAAAAAAATCACATTTGATTTATAATTCTGCATACTTAATTTTGTTTTTCTTAAATAAATTATAGATTCATACCAACTTTTGTAAGAAAAAAAATTCAATTATCACCTTACAATTTTAAATGTTTCCTCTTTGACCAAATAATTTACGCTGTGTAATCTTAATTTGTAAATTTAATAAAGTTGTGGGCGCAAACATAGTCTAAGAAAATGGGGTAGATTCGGCCCAAAAGAAGCCCAATAGAAAGGAAGAAAGATCGAATATGGTAACAAAACCCTAATCCTACGTACTATATCTCTCTTGCTCTCAACGTCGCCACTCATACTCCCAAGCCCCCTTTCTTCCACTCAGGTACTATCTGTTCACAAGCATTTTTTCGATTCAGTTTATAAGCAGAGTTTTAATTATTGGTGTGTTTTGATTCAGGTATTCGATTAATCAAGCAGAGAAAGATGAGCCGAGGGGGAGCAACAGCGGCTAAGGGCAAGAAGAAAGGAGCAACGTTCACGATCGACTGCGCAAAGCCGGTGGAGGATAAGATCATGGACATAGCCTCACTGGAAAAGTTCCTCCAGGAACGCATCAAAGTCGGCGGCAAGGCCGGTGCTCTTGGAGACTCCGTCACAGTCACTCGTGACAAGTCCAAAATCACCGTCACCTCTGACTCCAACTTCTCCAAACGGTAAAAGAATTTTACTTTTGACTTGTACATGAATTTGTATTAATGCACTGTCCTCAATTTCAAGGTGCTTTCTTTAATGGATTCATGCTGTTGTGGAGATATACAGTTTGATTTTGGTTTATTGTACATAATTTCTTTGGTTGCTTGGCTTTTTTGTTTGATTTTTGGTTAGATATTTGAAGTATTTGACCAAAAAGTATTTGAAGAAGCATAATGTCAGAGACTGGCTTCGGGTCATTGCTTCAAACAAGGACCGCAATGTTTATGAACTCCGATATTTTAACATTGCTGAGAATGAAGGCGAGGAGGAAGATTAAAGTTGCCACCATTTTGGATCTTCCCTTAATGTTTTGATTGATGAACCTCTTTGTTTAGGGATTTGTACGTTTTGGGATTTTGAGGATATCAAATTTTGTTTTAGAACTTATTGTTTCTGTCTCGGCTACTGCAAGTACGTCACTATTTGATTAAGCAAAGAATGTAGCAGTAAAATACTAGCATTTTTCCGAGTTGTGATTTAGGATATTGGTTGAAATGGATCCTTTGACATGGGTGCATACAATTTGGTTGAATTTAATTCCACGTTACTAAGAACGAGTTAGAATACCTGTCACTGTACTTTACTATTGTTGTTAAATCCTGGGTTCTAGTAATTTAGCAGATTTTGTCCGTCCATGCATCCACATTGCAAATGCACTTCTATACTGTATGTTTGCACTTAAACCACTTCCAAGGGCATTCTACCAAACCTTGTCACCCCTTTTGATCTTCTTTTTTGTTATGTGACTTATGAAGTGGTCCCAGACCTATCAATGTGTTCTACTCATCTTAGAGTTCTCTGCGTCATCATAACTCAAAGCTAAGTATTGATCAAATACTCCCTTGATATGCTTTGCCTTCAGTACATAGTGCAACACGTAATATACTTGACAATATTAATACCTGGAGTTTGTTTACAGAGTTCTAATCGTTGGTTTTTATTGTTCAAACAGTGTTTTAACTCAAATTTTGCATTTTCCTGTCTTGATTTCGGCTAGACATCAATATGGTCGCACCCATTCGAAAAAATAATTTGATATCATGGGTAAGTTATTTCCTATGTAGCATTTTAGGCTTAGTATTTCTGTAGTCACAATGACCGCAATGAACCTTCAAGAGATCTTTGGCTAGGCTAGTAGGTATGGTTCCAGTACTGCAGCTCACACAAAGACAGGTTGAAGCCCTTGATATTGCTTCTCATGCCGAAGTAATTCTCATATTGTTGATTGACGGTGTAGGAGAAAATCTACAGTTGGATGTCAGTATGACGAGCTTTGAATTGATTTTGGTTTAGTGTAGTGGATCGTGGTATGACAGCAGAGATCATTGTTTCAGCCTCATCTGTGGCTAAAGGTAGTTTATATATTGTTAAGAGGAATGCAGATCTTGATTTGAAAAGCAACAATATCAGGACCAAAAACGTGCTTCAGGTGAAGTCTGATAGATAATTATTGATTCATTTGTATGAAAGAACAAACGTTACCATTTGGGTTGTGTTATTATTAACATAAATTTGATGGATCTCTAAAAAGATTTACCAAATTTACATGACGTTAGTTGGTGCTACGCCTCTTATTCTTCTGATTAAAACTGACTTTAACACCACCCAAACAGAAACCTTATATTTATTGATACTATTATATAAAGTCGTTCTACATTCTTTCCCATAATAAAGTAATGGACCTAGTAACCATATTAATCTATCAAATGAGTCGTGTCAACATTCAATCCATCAAACAGAGGCCAACCGGAGGAGCTGGAACATAAAGCTAGCATTGGCAATTTGGCATTAGACCTGTTGCTGTGGACCAATCTAACACTCTTAATATGGGATCAAGAGCATTGCAACTTGCTCCACATTTGGCTTTATTTCTATGCCACACATAACATTCCATTCTTTTTCTTTTCTTTTTTTGATGTACATGCTATAAGGGGCTTCATAGGCACATAAGGACGCCATATGAAGAGACTGGAGACCAAGGGAGTGAAGGGGTTTGTAGGTTAAACCCCACAAAGTGGGCATGCATGAAGAAATTGAGCTTCAATTCAAGACGAGAAAATGTATCCCCGTTGAGTTGGCATGCACATACATCATATCTAAACCAAAGGCATAGGTAACAAGTCAAGAAAATTACACAGCAACTTGGCCTCCAATCTTCTATAAAAGGATTATCCTACAAAGCTTCTTTAACTCAATACAATAACTAGCATTAATTATCCCTTTGTTACTTAAGCTATGACCTTGAAACCACTCATCTTTGTTTCTCTCTCAGTAGCTTCAGTGTCCATTCCAATGACAGAAGCCCAACTTGGGCTTATAAGTGGGCTTCTAGACCTGATCCACATCCAAGGAACTGCGTTTTGTATTGCTAATGGTAATATGGGAGCAAGTGGCGCTGCCACCCCAGTTTTTGCTAGTAAGCTTTGCTCGTTGGTAATTTAATCTTTCTGCAACCTGCAATGGAGTGTATCAGTGTAATAACTAATTATGGTGTAATTACATGCTTGTAGATGCAGTTGTGCAGTTGCTGTGTGGAGGAAAAGTGATATCCAATTCAACCACCAATGGCTCTGGAGTGTTTTCAATTGTGTTGGATCCTGTAAATTTTGTTGTTTCTTCGTTGTTGAACACTTGCAACTTGAAAGTTGATACTCCTCTGTCCACTTGCAACTCTGCTTTGCCATCTGTGGGTGCTCTGTTGTCGTCCTTACAGTTTGTAGGAAACAATCTTGTGGGCGTCCTCGATGTTGCAAACATCATTCCTTCAAGATTTCGTTTCCTTCCCTCAACCTAATCATTAGCTGATTTATCATCTTGACCGCTGCCTTATCTATCATCTATATACCAATAAGGTCAATTGATTTGCTACTTATGTATCTGTCTTGAAGGGAGTTGTTTCCTGTTTACGTAAAAATAAAACGGTCCGAATTTTAATAAATAAATACGTAATAATCATAATTTTATTACCGAAACAATTTCATAGAAGAGAAATGTTGTTACATTAAAAATTTTCAAAGACTATCAAGTTAAATTGACAGTATTTAAAGACGGTAGAAAGAAACTACTCCAACATGGACTTTGTATTCTGTGGAAGATAATGTAATGGTTCATCACCATCGCCTCTCACTCAATTTCAGATCCTCTTATGACTTTCAACACCCCACCTCTCACTGAGCGTTTGCACAGATGTATCAACGCTCCTGTGGACTGACAATACCCAGTCATCAATACCATCAACTTCTGTATGCAATTTACAGATAGCTCTAGCAATGCCTAGCAGATAAATCCCTCAATCGATAGATTGGTTTGTTGTGGTGCTTTGCATTCAGCAAACAAGGCCTTTCCATAAACATCTTCGTAACTCACAAGCTTGGCATTCACTAATAATCTACGCCCTGATGAGTCAATAGCACAATTGGACTTCCAGTTCCAATTTCGAGCCCCTCCAGAGGGTCCATCAATTGCTTCACAGCTTCGCAAAGCTCCCTTTTGTTTTTTACATACAGAAGAAGCAAAACACTGCTTAGTAAAGTGGTTCAACCGGTAACAGCCACTCTGCGACATGGCGGGGAGGTGTGTGAAGAACATGGAGTCCTACTGGTAGGGCAAAATCGAGTTTAGCTAGAGAGTCCGCCAAAATGTTAGCTTCCCTGTAGACGTGTCTAATATTTACTTGCCAGTCCTGATCCAAGCGCAAGCAAATTTGTCTAAGAATGGTGTTCCCCCAGAAGTCGTCACTATCATCATTAAGGAGGTCGACGATCTCTTTGCAGTCAGAATGAAGTTGGGCCAACGGATATCCGAGCTGGTAGGCTAAGGTCAAACCTTAGAGAACACCCTAGAGCTCAGCTTCAATCGGAGTGCAAACGTCGATGTTCTGCATGAATCCCGTGATCCAACGGCTTATGTGATCCCTGAGGACCCCACCAGTGACCGCTTGTTGCCCTTGAGTCGTCATAACGCCATCTGTGTTGAGGCGGACCCAGTTTGGAGGGGGTGGAGTCCATGGCGGGTTCCTACACTGCTCACCACGCCGTCGTCCTGTGATAGGGGCGTGGAATGTGCGATCGATTTCTTTGCTTTGAGCGCGGACGGAGTGGAATAGGTGTCTCACACTGGGCTGGGTTCCATTGAAGATCTCTTCGTTTCGAGAGGTCCAGAGTCTCCAGCAAGCAACAGCAAACCATGTGCTCCAATGTGTGTGTTGGGTCTGGGATTTGGTACCGGGATTCGGTGACCCAGTCACTGGCTCAATGGTAAGAGGCGAGCATGTGGAAGCTATAAAATCTTGAGGTCTTGTCTTCGAATCCTGGAGAGGGATTCCCAGACCAAAGAGGACAGTACCAATTGTGTGGGCCGCGGGGTATGCGGGGGTATGTGGGGGTGGTTGGGTCACTGAATCCCGGTACCAAATCCCGATACCGAATCCCGGACCCAACATAAAAGGTGCTTTTTAATGTTAGATCCGGGCTTGCAACGGATACCTGAGTTCCGAGGGCCCCGAGATCACAACTGTTGGACC
>JAOSBM010000205.1:17747708-17759724 GCA_027568955.1 Erythroxylum tenue
TCAGTACCCTTGGTTGATAGTGAAGATGTGTCACCATCAGATACTCCTTTAGACAAAGTAGAAGATATTCCTGAAACGCTTGATTTGAAAAGAGATTGGAGATATAAGAGTTCTCATCTAGAGGATTTGATTATAGGAGAGACCTCAGAAGAAGTGAGAACTAGATCCAAATTTAGAAGAGAAGCCAATGTTGCTTTTATCTCTGAAATAGAGCCTAAGAAAATTGATGAAGCTCTTTAAGATGAAGCTTGTATTTTAGCTATGCAAGAGGAATTGAATCAATTCACTAGGAATCAAGTTTGGTCTTTAGTTCCCAGACCCTCTAAAAAGTCCATCATAGGAACTAGACGGGTTTTTAAGAATAAACTAGACGAATCAGGTAGAGTAAGGCGTAACAAAGCGAGATTAGTAGCACAAGGTTATAATCAGTAGGAAGGAATAGACTACAATGAGACTTATGCTCATGTAGCAAGAGTAGAAGCTATTAGGATTTTTCTTACATATGCTGTCTGCCATGATATAAAGCTATTTCAAATGGATGTGAAAAGTGCATTTCTGAATGGTTTTATAGATGAAGAATTTTATATAAAGCAACCACCTGGTTTTGAAGATATTAAGAAAGACCATAGCTATAGACTTCATAAAGCTTTGTATGGATTGAAAAGCTCCTCGAGCTTGCTATGATCGTCTGAGTTCTTTTCTAATTAAGAATGGTTTCAGTAGAGGTCATGTAGATAAGACGTTATTTAGAAAATGCATTAAGAATGATTTCATCATAGTTCAAATTTATGTTGATGTTATTATCTTTGGTGCAACGTCTAAAAAGTTATGTACTAGTTTTGAGAATTTTATGAAGAATGAGATTGAGATGAGCATGATGGGTGAATTAAAATTCTTTCTTAGGTTGCAAGTTAAGAAAACCGAAGAAAAGATTTTTATTCATCAATAGAATTATATCAAGGAACTGTTGATTAAGTATGAGATGGAAAAAGTAAAACTAATGTCAACTCCTATACATCCTTCAAACCTTTTGTATAAGGATGAAACTGGTAAAAAGGTTGTTCAAACCTTGTATAGAGGAATTATTGGTTAGATACTTTACCTTACAGTAAGCAGACCTGATATTTTATTTAGTGATTGTTTGTGTGCAAGATTTCAAGCAGATCCTAGAGAGTCTCATTATATTGCTGTTAAAAGAATTTTGAGATATCTATCAGGTTCTACTGATCTTTGCTTAATGTATGAGAAAGGTAAAGATTTCAGGTTAATTGGTTATCGTGATGCTGATTACGCCAGAGATAGGATTGATAGGAAGAGTACGAGTGGAGGATGTCACTTCCTTGGCCATAACCTAGTTTCCTGGTCGAGTAAGAGGCAAAGCTCAATTGCTCTATCAACTACAGAAGCTGAGTATATATCAGCCGCAAGTTGCTGCTCACAGACGTTGTGGATTAAGTACCAGTTAGAAGATTATTCAATACTAGAAGATCAAATCCCAATCTTATGTGATAACACAAGTTCCATCAACCTATCGAAGAACCCAATACAACTCTCAAGGGTAAAGCATATCAAAGTTAGACATCATTTTTTACTAGACTACGTTCAGAGAAAGATTGTAAGTCTACAGTTTGTTGAGACGAACTATCAATGGGCAGACATCTTCACTAAGCCATTGAGTGAAGAAAGATTCAAAGAAATCAGATGAAACCTGAACATGGTAATGTTGAGTGATCAACCGTCTGACACGTCATAACCCAAAGGGTCTTCTTATTCAAGAAGATAAAAAGTCGTAAGAGTTCTAGGTAACAGTAACAGTAAGTTACAGACGGTAACTTCTATCATAAGAAAGTTTTGGAGGGAAAGCTTCTCAAAGCCTTGAGAATACCACCTACTCTAGAACACTCTTGACATACCCTGACATCAAAATTTGAAGAACTCTCAACAAAACATTTCATTACTCTGTTTGGATAGATATCAAACTCTCTTTGCTCACAGTCTCAACTTCAGAAACCAACTTCACCTCTTTGAGAAATACATCTATGTGTTTAGTTTTTTGTTGATTACAGATACAAATGGAGCAATCAATGACTAGTGGAAGACTTGTTGATTTTGAGTCCTTGAAGCAGGACCAGATGGATATCGAATCGGAGATTGTGGCAGCCAGATGGAAGAACTTCTTTCAAGTTCATGAGACATTTTACATAAATGAAGTATCTGATTTCTGGAAGAATGTAGAGGTTGTGGAAGATACTCTAGTATCAGTGGTAGATAGATTGTCGATCATAATAACACTGAAGTCAATCGAGAAGGCTATTGAGTGTCCATGTGTTGGAGTAAAGCTTGCTCATAAAGCTAGATGGATGACTCAAGCCAATATGGAGAAGGTTCAGATAAATCGACAACTATATAGATGTAGTGACCCAAAGGAGAAGAAGGCCTCAAGTCTTGTGCCAAAGGCTAGGGTTCTACATTCGCTACTCTTCCATTATGTTCTACCAAAAATAGGATCAAGGAATCTGGTAACGACATTAGATGAGCAATGCCTATTTCATCTACTCAATCGCCATCCTATAGATCTTCCATATCTAATCCTCAACTACATGGTAAAGTCGAAGAAAGAATCGACTACTCTACTGTATGGTATGATGCTGACAAGAATCTTCAGAGATTCTGGAATTCTTCTGGAGAGAGGAAACAGGATGAAGATGAATATCAAAAGCGTCATTAATTCTAAAACTATTAGTAGAATGGGCTTGAAGAATTAGGAAAAAGAGGATATAGATTTGAAGACGATAGCAAGGATTGAGGGGGAGCGTGCTGTCAAGCGAAGCTTGAGTGAAAAAGTAACTCCCACAAGAAAATCAAAATCTCAATCCACTGGAAGAATGCCTACAGAAGGAGTGAAGAAATCGTTAGATTTAATGAAAGTTAAGGCGATTTCTCAAAAAGAAGAAAGCCAGGTGCGGCAGACAGAGACACAAGTGACTTTGAAGAGAAAGGGGGAAACACTCCTTTCGGAGAAGCCCAAGCAAGCAAAAAGGTCGCCTAGACTACGAACCCTGCGTCAATAAGAGGAGAAGATAGGTAAAGAGTTTACTCAGAGTGGAGATTCTGGAATGAAGGCACCAAAGGCAACCAGGTCTTTAGTCTCAATTTTGAAGGAAGATTCAGCAAAATTGGCTAAAGAGACTGAGATTAAGAGGAAGTTAGAATTTGAGAAGAAGAAACCTCAACCTCAACTTCAACAACAGACTCCTAGGCTGATTAAAGAAAATAAGAAGCAAAAAATCAGTCAGAAAAAGAGCACTCCAACTGCTATTCAACAAAAGAAAAGGTCAGTTGAACACAGTCCAACATAGGTTAATCCTTCTCAACCAATGATAAAAGAGGATTTGAAGATAAAGATCATTGAAGAAGTTGAACCTGTCAGGAGTAGCAGCTTTATAATCATAAGAGAACCCCTGAAAAGGTTAGTCAAGGTACAATTTGAACCAATCTTGGTAAATAGTCGTATAGTACATCTGTTGAATGATGGAGAGAAAAGGTTGTATAGTGTTCTGAGGGATGAGAGATCAGAACCCTACCCAACACAGATGACCAAGCAGAAGTACACTATTTTCCCACTTAAAAAAAGAACTTTGATAAAGATTGTACTTGACATTCATCCAAGACCTTACATTGTTCGCAATGAGGAAAAGGGGAAGAAGAAAATGTATCCTGAAGGGATGACGAGTGATCTGACAGAAGATTATATTGAAGCTGAAGTGAGAAACATAGATGAGGCGTGTTATATAGCTAATCACAGAGGAATTTATATTTCTCACTATATCTCAAAGGCATTAGGAAGTCAGTGTGGTCGTCGTACCACTGATGAAACTTCTTAGGTAGTTGGGAGAATAACAGAAGGGCAGTACAGAACTATCAAAGTTGGAGATATTAGTTACAATATAGAGACTCTTGTGCACCTAATCATGCACATTAGACCCTTGAACTCTATATCTTTGATCGGAGATGTACTACACCTATTTGGAAAACAAGTTCCAAGACTACACAGATCTGATGACCTTGATCTCCCTGAAAGAAACTTATCTTTCAAACCTCTTGTTTTTACAATCAATGAACCAAATGTTATACCTTTAGAAGTATATAGTACTACTATTGGTTTTGAAGAAGCACAACAGAGAAGTGATGATGCCTTAGTCAAAGAAATTGGAGACATTCATGACAAGGTTGATGATCTGCGTGTTTCAATGGGTGACTTACATGAGAAAGTAGCTCTTATACGACAAGACCTCAAGTCACTCTGTACTGAAATGAAACAAATGTTCTCTGATATAATGAAGCATTTTCAGTCATGATTTTTTGATAACAAATAGGGAGAGAAAGGAGAAAATGAGAAAGATAGGGGGAGAAAAAGAGAAGAAGAAAAGAAGAAGAAGAAGAAGAACAGAAAAGAAGTGTATAGAAGATAGTAAAGTTTACAATTTTTCAAAATTTCCAATTGTATATCTTCTTATAAATATTACTCGACTATCTTTCTAAAACTATGATTATTTGTTATCATCAAAAAGGGGGAGATTGCTAAGTCAAAATAACTTCACGATTAATAATTTTGATGAAATTCAAATAATAATAATATTAGAAAGTGAGACGGAAGAAAGTGAAGCGGAAGCAGGAACTAAGACGAAGCGGAAGCAGAAACTAAGACGAAGTGGAAGCAGAAACTAAGACGAAGCGGAAGTAGAAACTAAGACGAAGCGGAAGCAGAAACTAAGAAGAAGTAAGACGAAGCGGAAGCGAAAGTAAGATGAAAGAAACTAAGATGAAGCGGAAGCAAAAGTAAGACGAAGCATAAGCAAAACTAAGACGAAAGCGATACGAAGACAAAGATTTGATACTACGTCGGGTGGTTAATCAGTTTGAGTTAGTTACAGAACTTAACTGAATAACTGTTTCTTCAAAGATTAAGAAACAAGAAGAAAGAAGCGGTTATCAAGAAGCAGTTGAAGACGAAGGCTATAAATACGAGTCAGAGTCGAAGACTGAAAAAGTTAGTGATTTTAAAGATTAGCAATTTGAGATAATGATCTTGAATTTTTGTGCAAAACACTAGAGCTATCATCTTTCTGTAACAAAACTTGTAATATCTTTCTGTAAAGAGAGAAGAAAAGTTGAGAGCCTGAAGAGGCTAAGAGAGTGAAATAATACTTGCTGTAAGAGACCTGAAGAGGCTCGGTGAAAAGAATACTTGTACTTTTGAAAAGAATAGTAAAATCTCAGAAAGGATTCTGAGGATTGGACGTAGCCCACGGTTTGGGGTGAACCAGGATAAAACTATTGTGTCAACTTCTACTCTCTAACTCTCGACTTTTAATTTCTATTGTTTTATACAAGTACTTAAAATTTAATTGCAATACCTCGTGATAATTTTACTCAATAGTTTTTGAAAAAGCAAGTTTTCAAAGAAATATAAAAGGGGATTGTATTCAAGAAAAAGAATATACAATTCAACCCCTTTTTTTTTTGCATTTTGTATATCGAACGTAAAGTTTATACTAACTCGTGATTTACTTCACTACCTTCGACAACAAGGCCACCTTTGAAATTCTTACTTTTCATAGCCCTAATCCTCCAGTCCCTTTAGGTGTACAGACACGGTCCCAATTTACCAGGTGTCTCCGATAATTGTCCACATCACCGCCCCACAGAAAATTTCGGCTTAACTAATCCAATCACTCATTAGTAAATACCGGGAACAACACCGTCTATATAGAGTAAATAGGAATGCAACCTAAAGTGGATTGAATGAGTGTCTTCCACCCTGCATAGCTTAAGACTTTACCCTTCCAACTAGCTAATCTTTTGATCACTTTGTCAATAAAATACTGATAAGTAGTTTTAGAAATTCTACCGTGAATAATGGGCACTCCAAGGTACTTCCCAAGCTCCTGAGCTAGTGGAATCCTACACAACATGCTCAACACCAAGGCTTTTTTATGGTGGACATTCGGTGATACCCACAATTTAGATTTTTCGACACTGACTCGTAAACCTGAAGCCTTAGTAAAGTCATCAAGGACATTAGAGATAACCTACACTTGAGATTCGGATGCCTCCGCAAAGAGTAATAAGTCATCAATGAAAAACAGATGTGACACCTTGGGGCCTGACCTCGATGTCTTCATCAGCTGCACATTTTTTAGTCGACCCTCTCCAGAATTATAAGTGATAATCGCTCCATCACCAAAATAAACAAATAGGGCGATAGTGGATCCCCTTAATGTAAACCTTGTTGAGGTTTAAACGTTGGCATCACCTCCCCATTCCATATTAAAGCTAGAGTCAGGTTGGAGACATAAAACATGATCAGTTCAATCAAAGCAACAGGGAAATTGTAAAAAACGAGTACCTCTTGAAGAAAGCTACAAGCAACATTGTCATAGGCCTATTGTAGATCTATCTTTGCTACCATTGCCCCTGAACTTCCCTTACGACCCATAAAAGAGTGTACAACATCTTACGTAATCAGTATATTGTCCGTTGTCCTTCGTCCTGCTAGAAAACTATTTTCAAAAGGTCTAATGATTCTTTGAAGAATAGGCTGCAACCGATTGACGATGACTTTCGATAGGATCTTGTATGAAGTATTCAGTATGGTAATAGGAAAAAAGTCCTTCATCGTTGTCGGACAAATACCTAAGGACCATGTGTGCAAACAAAACATTTAAATCAACCCATCGACTTACCAAGGCCAAGGAAGCTCCACCCCCCCCCCCCCCGCGACGAGATGTGACTGCTTCTCATGTTGGACCAATTAAGCAATGGCATAGGTGGCCACTGATCAGTGTAAGCATATATTCCCGGTCTTTTTCTCTAAAGGATTTTGCATTATTGCTCTACCTAAATGTTCTATAGAGGGTAGAAAGTAGAAACCCTTGAACAAAGCTTTATTGATTTATGTCTTGAATATCTTGAAATCAATTAAAAAACAATACTCCACTATAAAATAACACACCCTCCCCAATATTCTATTGTACATGCGATGCAAAGAAGGAACCAAGGAGTTTATAACTTTTGTCAAGATAGATAATATTCTAACTAATTTTTCTTTATATAAAAAATTAAACCGTCTTCTCGATTTTTTATAGGAGCAGTTAAGCTCAAATCAATACATACCAAAAAATGGTTTACAACTACAAGGTCTTAAGTTAGAATGATTGGTGGGGGGATTAGGAAACATTTTAAGGAAATTTGATTCATTAAGGAAAATTGGGGTTTAGATAGAGATAAATGGTGAGTTTTTTATTATGAGACCCATTTCTATTTTCTAAGTTAAAAATCTATGTTATTTTGCACATTAGTCTTATGTAAAAAATTTTAAAATTTCCATGTCATCTAGAACATGGCATTTCACTAATAAAGAGCAAATTCTGTTAAATTTTTTGTCCCCATAATGTTTTTTTTCAAACGTTTTGTAAATGTTAAAGTTCAAATTAAACGCTTTGAAACGTTGCTGTTCAACTTGTATTCCACTGTAAATGTTATGGTTCAATTTTCTCATTTAGTCTAATGTTTTTAAATGTTAACTGACCATAGGTATTAGGTAATATTTTAAAATATAACATTTCTCAATAATGAAAATATTATAGTCTTACTCTAAAAGGCTCCAGACAGATGGGATTGGACCAAAAGAAGAATGGCTTTCACCCACTCTCAAACAATAAGGTATAAATTGTAATATTTTAAAATTTTAATCACTAACTTAGAAAAACATTAAAAAGTAAACATAATCAACCAAACTTAATTAACCTAACTCAAATTGTTAAAAAGTCAAATGATCTTTAATCTTTTTTAAAAATACGTTTTGATTTCACTAACATTAAAACTTTAAATTGTAGTTTGTTCTTTATATTTATGTCCACCCATTCTAAAGTCAAACTAAATGAAAGTTAAAACAAATGAATAAACTATATTTCTAATTAAGAAAAGATAATAAGAATTTCCTCTATAATGCCCTTAGGATGTTTTACGGATCTATCTGCCAATTGCTAACTTATCCTAGTAAATTTTGGTTCACCTAGCCCCAGTTTCTTAAGTAAGAAGTACGACATCATACTAATACCTACCCCTAGGTCAGATAAAGCCTTTTTTATTTTTAAACTACCAATTTGACAAGGAATAGTAAAATTTCCTAGATCTTTGAGCTTCTCATTATAGTCACCAACTCCTCCAACTTCCTCTTGTTTGTAAGTAGTTCCTTCAAGAATTTTGAATATTGCAGCTTCTACAGAAAAGCTTCAACAAAGTGTAAATTAATTTGGAGTTTCTTAAGTTGTTTAAGGAACTTACCAAACTACTCATTCGTTAGATATTTCTTCACTTTGGCATAATAAGGGATGACAGGTCAAAATTCCTTAACTTTTTTAATGTTCCCTTCACCTCTAGCTTTCTCTAGATGCCTACTATTACTCTCCTTCTTCTCTTAGGGTTCATTTTCATCTTATAGCTCTTTTCGACTCCTAAGGGTGATTACTATGACATGTTCTTTAGGTTTTGTTTCGGTGGTACTTGATAAACTCCTTTGTAATCTTTCAAATAATAATTTTTCAAGATGCTAGACCTAAATTTCAAAGTTACGTATATAAGCATTTATTCTTTGATTTCTTGCGTCTGACTCTTGAACAAGCCTGAACATCATGTCTTCTAGATTCAACTTCTTAGCTTGAGGTGGATGCTACTGAAATCTTGGTGGAGGGTTGTTCTTTTCTTGCCCTTGATTCCCCCAAGAGAAATTAGGGTGACTCCTCCATCTTGAATTATACGTATTGTTATACAAAATATTTTGGGGTCAATGAGCATATAGACTATTTTGAGGTTTATGAGCATTCCCTATGTAATCCACATATTTGGGTTGTAATGTTTGATAGTCTTGACCTGAATGTCCTAGCCCCCACACTTCACGCTGCATAACTCAAAATTGGGGGTTCATAGTCAATCCATCAATCTTTCTACTTATTACTTCAACTTGGTTTTCTAATTGTACAACTACATCTACTTTATATACCCCCGTTGGCTTGCTAAGTCTTGCTTAAGAAGAGTAGCACTGAGAATTATTCATACCCATGTCTTCAATAAGGTAAAAGGCTACTTTTAGCGTCTTATTATTCATAGTACCCCAGCTTCTACATCTATCATCTTCCTTTGAGGTAGACCATGATATGGGAATTTCCTAAACATCTCCTTAAATCTCTCCCATATGTCATATAATATCTCTGAATTAGCTTGAGAATAGGAGGAGATATCATTTCTCAACTTGGTAGTCTTTATTAGCGGGAAGTACTTTAGAAGAAACTTCTTTGCTACTTGATCCCACATAGTAACTGATGATCTAGGAAGAGAGTTTAACTATTACTTCACCTTTCCCTCAATGAAAATAGGAATAATCTTAATCTTATTGCATTATCATTGGCACCATTGACTTTAAAGATATTACAAATCTCCTAGAAAGTTTGATATATGTACATTAGGGTCCTTATCTCATAGCCCATCAAATTGAATAGATTGTTGCAGCTTCTGAATGATACTTAGCTCGATCTTAAAATTATTGGTGTCAATAGTCGGTCTCATAATGTTGGCCTCTACTCCCATCAGGTCTAGTCTAGCATAATCAAACATAATTCTTGGTTGGTTTGCCATAGTTTCTGATTCTTCAATATCAATCTGTCGATCTAACTCAAACTCTCTAAGTCAAGTTCTACTAGGATTTCTATGAGTTGTTCTCTCAATCTTTAGATTTTATCTACTAAGTTTGATGGATTACCTTGGGTCATAAACTGACCCTATAATTTTTGAAAAACAAGAAAACTAAAAATTCAATAAAATAAATAAATAAACTAAAAACAAGAAAGAAAATAAAATAAAATAAGTAATAATGACTAGATTAATAAAAGCTAGGCTTTACTAATATTATAGTCCCCAAAAACGACACCAAAAACTTGGTTGTTATGTGCTTATGAAATTATAGGTTTTAATTGTAAGTGCACGGTGTAGCTTTAGTTAACGCTGATAAGTACTGATCGATCTCACAAGGATTGTAATTACTAGTATTACCCCTTTTTATATTATCTAATCGTCAAATTAGGTTGTGGATTTAATTATACATTAAACTAAACAAAGTAAACTAAGATTTAATACAATAATAAAGTAGGATGAAGAAAGCACTGTGATTAAAGATATCAAACAAGTAGTGTTTAGGTGATGAATCCATATAAGATATATGAAACATTAACCCTTTATTATGCAATTAAATTATTGATAACCGCCAAATTAGGTGTGGATTTAATTATACATTAAACTAAACTAAGGTTTAATACAATAATAAAGTAGGATGAAGAAAGCACTACGATTAAAAGATATCAAATAAGTAGAGCTTAGGTGATGAGATATCTGAAACATTAATCCTTTATTATGCAATTAAATTATTGATAATTGGACTATGAAAAATCATACTGTATGAAAATTTCACTATTAGATTTGACCAAATTCAAAGGATTTATGTCGATCTATCTTTAGGTTTGCATGCAACTCCTTCCAATTATGGTAGATCTATTTAAATAAAAGGATTTCTCAATCTCAATCAAATGAAATCAAACATTGGACTAATATCTTAGATGTAACAGCCCAGACCACCCGTCCATAGATATTGTCGGCTTTGAGTTTCCCATCAAGCCAAGGCCTTCACAGTTTTGCTCTTCTCACACCCGGGAAAACTTGTCTATGGGGAAGTGGTATTTGTACCCTTATAAGGCGTACTTCGTTCTCTTCTCTAACTGATGTGGGATCTCACAATCTACCCTCTTTAGGGCCTAGCATCCTCGCCATCATAACGGGTCGAGAACTGGCTCTGATACCAACTTTGTCATTACCCGAAATGGGCATGTGACTGGCACGTGGGGCCTAATCATTGAAACCTTAGATCACACGTAAGCCTACCACCAGCGACAAAATAAATTCAAATCCCAAGAACGCAACAAGTCCATACAATACAATAATAATAGTGCTCGTCAAAAAGAAGTTTTACAACTCATAAAATCCTATCATTGACGCTACAATACAATATAAATGAAAATAAAGGAAGAACATACACAAACGTAGGTAGGCCGTAGTGGACGCATCACGAGAGTCACTACTGCGAAGTCAGTGATAGCTGACTTGAAAAAAAAATAAAGTTGAGGGGAGTCAGACCTTGCCGAGTAAGATTACACCATCCTACGATACCCAATGCTATGTGCACAGTCATACATGAATATTAAAATACAACACATCATGTTATACATTCAATCACATCAACAACACAAATAAATTGTAGGGAAAAATATTTGTCAGACCCTAATCTCCAAGGGTAAGCCCTCACAACTCTAAACCTCAAATGGCAGCGAGGAGCTATGCATCACTAACGGCCCAGTCATGCTCCTATATTCATATAGTCGTATGGTCTCTTAATCTAAAGGGGCTGCAGGGAGCCAAGCATCACTAACAAACCAGCATTCGCTTAAAGCGTCCAAAGTCATAAGCATAACAAATAAGGGTCCAATCGGAAGTCAAGCATCAACCAGGATCAGCCCATAACATATCTCAATATCATAAACAAAATAACTCTCATAGTCATAACCAGTGCGCATCTGGTCCTGACGCATACCCATCAGGTGGCATGTCCTACAGATCTTTTCTTCCTCATAATCGAACATATCAATACATATCAAATTATTATGCCAACAATTTATCAAGTAAACATTCAGTTATGCAATGTCAATGTATGTGTGCAATACCCAACCCAACGTATCCATTCAGTTAAGATATAAAGGCTTATACTAAAACGGGTACGCATTATTGTATATACGCATTCGTATATATATATATATATATATATAATTTGATATAAAGGCTTATACTAAAGCGGGTACGCATTATTGTATATATGCATTCGCTATATAAATATACAAGTATCGATCGATAT
>JAOSBM010000205.1:17762719-17773737 GCA_027568955.1 Erythroxylum tenue
AATTACATAATAATATAATCAATTAAATTCACAGGGCATTATTACTGCGCATATGCGCAGAATTATTCTGCTAGTATATACATAGGCGTGAATCTTCACACGAACATTAACAACATCTTTGAAGCTTATTTAAATTAAATTAAATTATACATAGTTCTCATTAACAATTAATATTAAATAATTAAATAATCTATATCTAGTTGATAGTAAATTAGATTATGAGAAAAAAAAACATAAACAAAAAACAAATATGACTTTTTACAATTTTCTTAAGTTATGAAAAATTAAAGAATCTAAAATTAAAAACTCAAACAAACAATATTTTTATTAAAATTTAAAACAAAAATAAAAATAAAAACAAGCAGGTCCTTAATATACCACACTTGGATTAATAAAAAAACTAACTTTATTTTCATTGTTTTTCATATTTACTAAGAATGTAAGATCAATAAAGCATCTTAAGAAAAAGAGACCAACCTTACTACTATATGAAAGAGCACAAGTAAGAATGTCAACGAAGTCTAATTAAAATTGCAATTAGATCGGAAAATGGTGCCATGTTTAATCAACAATTTCAACAAAAAGGAACAAGGTTTGGCATTTATTCATTCTTGCAGCATTGGGGTATCTCTGTTATACATTTATTTGTGGGTTTATCACCAATATTCTTGGAAAAAATAAGGATGGCAAGAATTGAAACTACGACAAGAGTCTAATTAAGCAGAGGATTTGGAGGCCGAAGTGACAGTATCTCCAAAGATGCGTTGTCTGAAGTCAGAAACCATTAGGGGAAGACCTTTGCGGAGGGAGACAGTAGGCTCCCAACCAAGAAGCTCCTTAGCCCTAGTGATGTCAGGTTTCCTCATGTGCGGATCATCCTCTGTGTTAGGCCTGAACTCTATTTTCGCCTTTGGATCAATTGTCTCTTGTACCACCTACGTACATTACAATTTACAAATTACAAATTACGAATGACATGCCATTTCGTTTACTAGCTGCCAAAAGGATCCAAAGATACCTTACTGCTCTTTGTCTGAATATGCACAAGCATATTGTCAATTCTCTCTTCTTCCACATAAAGACTTGAAATTAGTACATGAGGTTTAAGAGGCTACTATCACAAACACTTTTTAAGTTGTAATCAGTTAATAATACTATTCCTAACAAATTCTAAAAATCTCAAGGCAAATTTAAAGTACGCAGGTCCTTCCACATTGCCAGGAATCAAGAAGATTCAACAAAGGGAAGGCTGATCTAACATCAATTGTCAATTCCCTTTCCTACTACTGAAGAAAGATTCATACCTCAGCAAGCTGAAGCATAGTAAATTCACCAGGGTTGCCAAGATTGAAAGGCCCCACATGTTCACCTTCCATAAGTCGCATTAGACCCTCCACCTGTTCATGTATTGAGCCCCGTTAAGATGAATTCAAGGACTTAGAGTTCAGATTGATCCAATGATATAGCAAAGAAATTTGCTTCTAATTGACTTGCACGTTTAGGGTACTAACAACTATATATTGATCAGCCTTAAAAACAGACATTTACCAGGTCTGAAACGTATTGGAAACTTCTCGTCTGCTTCCCATCACCATATACGGTCATTGGCTCTTTCCTTAGTGCCTGTGCAATGTAAATTATAATATTGAAATGCTAATCTATATATATATAAGAAGAGCAGATGTAGAAAGGGATATTAATGATCTTAGAACCTGTGCCACAAAATTGCTCACAACGCGTCCATCATCTATGCACATGCGTGGTCCATAGGTGTTAAAAATTCGAGCAATCCTCACCTGCAAAGCCCTTTATTTCTTGTCAATATAAAATGCTTGGAATATCTTAAGTACTTGATGAATAATATAACAAAAACGCTTAAATTCCAAGTATATTAGAGATTGGTAAACTATATGAAAATGTCACTTGCAAGAAAATGAGAAAAATGAAGATAGAAACTTTAACCTCTATGCCAGCCCCTCTATGATAATCCATGGTCAAGGTCTCAGCAGTGCGTTTGCCTTCATCGTAGCAACTCCTAACACCTGTCAAATGGGGAATTTTGGTTTTTGTACAGAATTAAGTGACATCCGTAAAAGCTGCAGAACTCATGATACAATTTGTGAAAAATGAAATTGTAAGCTTGCCAATTGGATTAACGTTGCCCCAGTAGGTCTCAGCCTGAGGGTGTTGCAAGGGGTCACCATAGACTTCACTGGTGCTGGTTAGCAGGAAGCGTGCACCAACCCTCTTTGCCAATCCTAGCATGTTCAATGTTCCCACCACATTTGTCTTGTACACTCACATATCCAACCAAATCAAGGACACGAAACAAAATATGTTGCTAATCATGAAATATTATACACGTCACCATGCACGCTATGCATGCATGCATGCACTGTATTAGATCAACGTTGATATGGATACATCTCAATGTGTAGTTACCATAGTTGATTGCAAGTTCAAACATTGTCAAAATGCGAGATACAGACATATAGCTGAAAAGAAATTAGAAAAAAGAAAAACGAAGTTAAAGGATTTATTAAGGGACAAAGGAAGGATATGATAGTCTTCACAGGATTGAACTTGTAATGGACAGGAGAGGCAGGACAAGCCAAATGGTAGATCTGATCAACCTCCAATAGAATTGGTTCGACCACATCATGTCTGATAAGCTCGAACCTAGGATTTCCAAAATGGTGTAACAAATTCTCTTTACGTCCCGTGAAGAAATTATCAACAACGATCACATTGTCACCTCTAGCGATAAGACGGTCCACAAGGTGACTGCCCACAAAACCAGCACCACCGGTGACCAAGATCCTGGAACTCTTTCTCTTCAAACCTGTTGGAATTCTCACTGGTTTTTGTTGAGATTCGTAAAGAACACGTCGATTGAGGGCGACAGGGGATCCAGACACGAAAATTTGGTCTGTTATTGGATGATTTGGTTGAGGTGGTGAGATAGGGAATGTGTTGAAGAAGAGAGCAGCAATAGAGAAACCAAGGAGAACGCAGACCAGTCTTTGTTGGCGAAACAAGCAATGAACTGGGTTCGTAGCTTTTGGGAGAGAACGCGGGACTGTATGTTTTGGTAGATGATCAGGAAGCGGTTCTGTTGTCTGAGTTGTGTTAGTATTGTTCCGGTGAATGAGCTCAGAATCCATTTTCTTCTCTTTTTTTCTTTTTTTTTTTCTGACAGAAACCGATCCAATTTCGATGGGAAGATAATGGAGAGGTTTGGAAAGGAAAGGTTGAATGTTTCTCAAGTAACAGACAAGATCGTTAAGTTCATGTGTGCGTTTAGGTGTCTGTATTCAAGCCAGAAAATTTCTTTCTTTGGATGGCAGGATCAGGATGATATATTGGGAGAGCCATACAAGCAGGTTTGCTACCGTTGGATGCTGACAGTCTAATGTTTAATCCGAGGGTGGATAGCTAACAGTAGGTGAATTTATATCGAACACTTGTTCTAACTTGGCTTTATAATCGCTCTCCAAGCAAGGTGGCAGTTGCTGGTTTCATGGCTTTGCAATTTTGGTCTAATACTTCTGGCCAATGAACTTAGTTCCATTTGATAAGATATCACTTTATTAAAATTGAGGTAATGGTGAGCAAGGGGTAAAAGTCAAAACACAACCGATTTGGAAGGAAAGCTTCAAATGTGAGAAATGGTTTTGATGGCCAATTCCTGTATCTATAAGTTACAACTCAAAATTGTATTACTTTTTTTCCATTACTAAAATTCAGATGCTATTATAATGTGGCAGAGTCAGAAGCTCCAGAGTGGTTCCTAGAATTTTTAGCTGTTGCTGTTCATATATCATATCCTTTGATCTGTCAAGGATGACAGAGGCCTAGGGTGAAGATAGTTGCAGAGTTGGATCATATGCATCAATCCATAGAGTTGGAAAGTTAAATGATTTCTTAAAAATGTCTGCCAAAGAGGATTACAGAACAGTTGATCCTGGACCAGACCAGGAAGAGGACTAATGCCTCGTAGCTTTTTGATCTCCACAAAAACCCCATGATTATATATAAAGGCCAGATGGAAGACCTTTTTTTTTTTTTTGGTAGTACCAAGCAGAGTGAAAGATCAAGCCCTGATCATGACTAATCAAGTCAAGACCTGGCCTGCGAAACAACAATCTCATGTAACAAATCACTCTAACTTAGACCATCCTTATATCTAAAACCAAAAAGATCATGTAAGAATAATAAGGTACTGATCATGGTCAAATGGCAGTTGTCAGAGATAACAATAAAGCATAGATTACTACTGATTGCACATGAAGCATATAACTTGAACATTATTCTCGACTTTTAGACAGCTTGTCATATAACATAATAATAGCACTATTGATGTGAGCAGGAGTAAGGATGTTAAGAAGATGGCGAACTCCAAGCCTATTAGAGGAGAGTTTAATGGAATTGAGCCCAAACTAATCCATTTAACTCAAATCCTTAGATCGGATACACTTGGAGCTTAAAGACAAGAAGATTTGGGCTTGTTATTTATTATCTTTTATTTTAGGCCCAAGGACTGGTTTATGGGCTGTTCTTTTAGTTGGTAGCATATACTTTGTTTGTTTGAGTTATTTTAAGACTTGGATCAAATTATGTTCAATGGGCTTGCAAACCCATTCCTATTAGGTTTAGGATTTAGTCAAAGATATTTAAACCTTATTATAACCTTGTAAACCTAGATTTGATTAATTAATAAAATTTGAGAGTGAATTCTTCAAAGGAGGCGTGAATGTCTTCATGGTTACTTCAAGAAATTGATTTATATCGGTAAGTAAATTCTTGCAACGTAAATTGATTTCTGATTTTTTTGGGATTTGGTCTCAAACTTATGATTTGGGGTTTGATCTGACATGTTCTTAGAATAGAAAGATTAGGGTTTTGATTCAATAGGATTAGGGGATTTCAAGAACCTTGTTTTCTTGGGGTTCCCGTATCAACTGTTATTTTCTACCACCTATTCAGTATCCTTTTAACTTTGGAATTATCAAGTAACCATTCTAACACATTATGAGGTTGTTATTCTTGCATGAATTTTAGAAATTTATATGGTTACAATTTATTTGGAGATGTTCACTCACTGGAGAAGGTTAAAAGTTTCATCTTTTGCATCCTTTTGGATATACCAAAAAGAATATTTTTTTGACTCCTATAATGCTGAAATTTAAAATTTACTCTTCTTTTGTGGTCTGTACAAACTTCAACTCTATTGCAGGCTCGTTATTTCAAGGACAAGTTGATTATTTCAGCCATAGGTGTGTGGCTTTTGGTGAATAAATCATAAAACCATCGTCTGTAGACTGTTTTTTCCTGAACAGATAAATCAATGTATAGGTGTTCATATTTATATGGATTCATTGCCCAAAACAAACTGCAAACTTTACAGAATCCTATACCTATAATCCTTTCCAGGCCAACATATGTAGTACGCACAATGTTTACATGGTAATATCAACAACTCAGTGAGCAATCACCATGGGAAACAAATAGAAGGTTCTGCCTTTTGTGTTGAACTCATTCTTAGAGTGGAATCCAACCCTGTGTTGAGACGGAATTGAAGTGAGAGCAATTATTGAATTGAACTGGATCAAGGTCTGAGTGTAGTGAACTAACCTTGATAAGTCCTTTTTCGGTGCCACATATAATGATGTCATTAGCTGTAAGGAGGCTAGTTATTTTGCTTCCTGCTGATATCCTCCCAACTCTCTGGTGTGATGCTCTCAGCCAAATCTATTCTCAACAGATATTAGAACTACTTAAGATGGCCTCCTAAGCAGCTAAAAACACTTTTACAGATAGAATTTATGATAAAAAAACTATCAATATGCATCTAAGAGGGGGGTCCAAATGATGAAATGTAGCAAAAGTTAATTGGCATTCTGGCTTTAGGTTCTTGACAGAAACATCAGAAACTAAAAAATACCACCATGTACCTGTAGGGTGCTGGTTGATGAGCTGGAATTTAAGTACAAGAAATCTTCCACTACTCCCATTGTTAGTACATTTCTTGCTTCAGCTATAGAAACTTGGGGATGATAGTGTGTTCTGCAATCCTGTAAAGACATTCCTAAGATTAATAAAAGCTTTTTGTGCAACATACACTATTCCTATTACAATTCATTGCTCCCACCTGAACTTTTGAACCCTCGACATTTGAACTTGCACTGTAAATCCATTCTTTGTACACAACAATAGAATTGACGGGCTTACTTTGCATTCTCCAGCTCTTTGTTGGTGGTCTAATCTCTCGCTCTCGGTTGCTTGCTATGGCTAACTCCTACAGAAGGGACGTCACATACTTCTCAAGCATATTTCATGTGTTGAATTAAGAGCGGCTCTATGACCTACCTGTATGCTCGAATCCGTGCAGCCTATGTACACTTTTCCCCGGACCACACTCATGCATTTCGCCTTTTTGGCCTTGCAGATATCTTTTATCGTTCTTTGGGGATCAACAACCTGTTTAAGATTAAGTTCTGAAGTTAAAAGAGTTATCCTGCAAGTGAATTTCAAAGAGCAATACTAATATGAGTTCTCATAATTTGAGCTAGTAACAATCTCATGATCTCCATATGCTTATCCGGAAATTTGAAAAGATAAAAATTCTGTTCTCAATCAAGAAATTTCAGTTTTGTGATTGTGACTTTTGTTATTCGGTTTCTCAGCATTTCTTATATTCCCTTGGCAGTTAGGTTTTACAAGCCTAACATTGTTTGAATTAAAAGAAACTAGTCACTCATACATAAAGGAAATCAATCTTTTACTTAAATTTCTCTTCTTAGTTTGAAGTTTGAACACTGATCTTTTAAGAGTTGTCAAGTCTATAAGCCAATTTGACTTGCTACTTTTTCACCTTCATTGAATGACCCTGGGTGATCACAAAAATCATTTGGCCATAGGTTTGCAACTTCCGAACTGCGTCTTTCATGGAAACAACTTCAACGCACTCCAGTTTCCTGTAGACCATTTCCCATACCTGCATAAGAAACACAACTTAAACGTCGAACTACTCGAGATTTCAATATCTGATGAGCAAACACAGTACTATCTTTGTGAAAGAAGTGTTCCACACCCTGATAGTTTTATCATCAGATCCACTCAAAAGGCTGTCTCCTGCTTCAAAGAGCGCAAAACATGTTACTGCTTTTTTATGTTCTTTCATGTGGCACACAAGAGTAGCCGATTGCTGTTTGATGTCCCACACCTGTTGAAAACCTTCAAAATTTTACTCAAAATTCTTCTGTATTTTCCATTGTGAAGATTTTTTAGCCTTGAATTTTTATCCCCAGACATGAGAAATTGTACTGTTAAGTGTTGAATCTTTAATATGTGGAACTATTTCATACCTTGATTGAACCATCAGAGTATCCACTATGAAGCAGTCCTTTATAGTAGATGAGAGCAGTCACTGATCCACTTTTGCTGTCTGATGCCTCCATAATTTGTGTATGCACACAAGAAATACGCTGTTCTTACAATAGTAAGGTTGATGTGAGGCAATGAAGTGCTGCTTCCACTAATCATTAATGCAAGACATGAATGCTCGTTGATAATATGAATATAGATGGGACAATCTTCCTGAGAGCTACTGAATGCTTACATAGATAGTTCCATGGAGCACAGGTTTAAATGAAAACAACAGCAGAGATGCTAGCAGGAAGCTGAGTTACTAGTTAGGACTAGAAAATCCAAGAGCATTCAGAATTTGAATTTAGAGATGGTCACTCGGGTGTTCCTTGAATGGCTTGCAGGAAACTATGAGAAGGGTTTCTGAGAGTCTGTCCTATTATTGTGATAACATTGAAGAGCTATCTAACACTACATTAACTAAAAATTGATACAGCTGTATTTCTACCAAAAAGTTCTTGTGAAGAACAACATAAATAACAGAATAAAGAACATGTGACTTTTTATGCAACTCTCAGTGCTTTAGACCACTAACCGATTTGTTGCGCAAGTAATAGTCAGCCACTCTATGCAATTCCTCAGCCATCCAGGTTACGCTTGAAAACCGCCTCAGTGACTCCCTTACTCCTTCCGAGAGATGCATTAGTTTCTGCATTCCTGAATAAATAACATGAATCTAGATAGGAATTGAACATAAATAACTGTGCTTTCATATTAGTACATTGTACAGTCGCACGTTAGCTATAGCTGACTTTCTGATGAGTTATTAGAGCGTCTTCAGGTCATAGTCCTGTATAAGTGGGATCTTTACCTCTTCCAGATGCATAGTTGTAGATGCAGAGACAGGCTAGCAGCCTCTCCTCAAGCTCTAAGCCAGGATGCATAAATTGCTCAATTCCATTGAGCAAGATATCGCATGCAGTATATCTTATACTCTTTGGACATTTGGCAACTTCGAATCCTAACCATGCAATCGCTGTGAGAGAGTCACGAGAAATCTTCTTTGTCTTACTCGTCAAACCTTTATTTAGAGCATGGAAAACAGGTTCCCCCATGGAAATGATTCCTTTTGAAATTTTGCTGCACCACCAGTCTATTTCTCTGTCCTGCATATGGTAGATCTTTCTTAATTTGAATACCTAAATATAACAAAAAAATGCACCATCCACTTTCACATCTTACCTGCAGGCTTGGATCCATCCATTCAAAGTTTCTTATCATGTTTCGATGGTATAAAGAGCTTAAACCTGCTTTCTTCACCAGCCATGCCACTGTGTATGGTTCCCCTGCCCAAGAATAAGTTCCTCCAAGATTTGCTAGAACGAATGCAGATAATTGCTGCGTAGTAGAGCAATTTTCTGAAGCCAATAATTCAAATATGATCTGCATGGCCTTGTCTATGAATACGCTCTTGACCGGCAAGTTTTCCTGATACATCGAATTGCTGGCTACATCAGCTGCGCAGAAGTTCAACTTTCTCCACCATTTATTCAGTCAAATAATAAAGCATACATTACTCTTTTTAACATAAGCCCATAAAGGAAGAGCACAATGTGGTAACTTACCACTATCTCTAATTGCAATACAAAATTAGCTACCAAAAGTTGATAGTTCTGTTGAAGGTTTCGCACACAGTGGATTAGTGATTGCACCATTTCTGTGCTTCCTTCCTTTTTCATCCTTCGCAATAGGCTGATGGCTGAGGATCTGAGACCCCCAAAAAAAAGAAACAATCATATACTAATAAAGAACGATGAACTTATGTAACTTATGCAAAAGATCATTATATTCTGCTTATAAGTAGATGTCTCTATGAAGGATAATTAACTTGATCAATGATTTAAAACACCAAGGTGTAGTCGTTACAACTTCAAATAGAAAATCTAAAGAAAACTGGGTTGAGTGAGAAAAAACCTCTAGAACTTCACTGGTAAATGTTTGGCATGGACCTAGAAGTGACATTTATAAGCACATGCATAATGTTGTCACTTGTCAATAATAAAATTCTGACTACATGACCATGTGAGTCGATAAACTGAAACTTGTACCTTGGAATGTGAAGGATTTCATGGAAAAACTCAAGTGCTGTTAACTTGGCATCCTCCACGTCACTTTGCAGGAGACATTGTAAGGGGGAAATGGAAATAGTTTGTGATACATACTTTCTGCATTGTCCATTGAATTGCATACACTTTATCAGAACTTTGACCAAAGAGGTACATTCATTTGTATTGTAACTTCTAGCAAGATCTAGGAGCCTACAGAGAACGTGAGGAGAACTAATTGCAGCCATGTGCATATTATTGGTTGCACAGTCAAATGCAGTTATCAGTACTTCAATAATCATCAAAGAGGCTGCTGGCGGTGTCATCGGAAGTGACGTTGGTTTCCCCATGTTCATGTTTGAAGTGCAGACAACCTCCACCAACGCAGGCAAAAGTTCTAATGTCTTTATTTCCGTCGGAGAAGGATTTATCAAGTATATAAGAGTAGCTGCTTCGTGCACATTGTGCTTCAGAGCACTTGCGAGATCACAAAGCTGCAAACCCTTCTTCTTGATGTCTGCTAAAGCAGACTTGTTCACTGATATTATAGATGTAAGCACATATACTGATGCTCTTATGATTCTTTCCTCCTTGGAACATGAAATAGCTGTAAGCAGTTGATCCAAAATCACATCCTTCAACATTGTGTATTTTGCTCCTCTTTTCTTGTTCAGCATTTCGTAAATGGTTGTAACTTGTACAGCATAGTCTTCCTCACACTTTACTAATCCATCCGAGAAAAATAGTTTTGAAATTGCTTTCTCAAGTACTCCAACCAATCCCATTTTGGAATCTTTTCCAGAGATATCGAACGATTCATTGAAGTTTCTTGACTTATGAGATATCTGTTGTTTAGTTGGAGATATTTTCTGTTGACTTACCAGGGAAAACTTGTAACTCTGCAGATTTGTGGATGATGTCTGATTAAGAACTTCGCGCTGTGATAACTTCTCAACTGAATTTTCTTCTAGGAGGCAATTCTCCTTGGTATGATATCTATGTTTGGATAAGGATAAATCTAAATCACTGACAGAATTGACAAATCTGCTAGAGAATAAGTCTGTTATGTCTACATCTTGCACTTGATGTTGTGGAGAATGTGGCAAGTTCATTTTTGTGGACCTTGTACTCAATGAAGAGCATGGAGCTTGCAGGTTCCTGTGCAAGTTAGAGAAATTTCATGTCAGAGAGAAATTATAATTATGAGACTAACCTTTCTATTGCTTTCTTGGGTAGTAAGTGAAGATAGCTATAGCTGCTATTGTGGACGTAACTGAGCACAGACTTCTGGTTGCAGTTTATTGTCGCTTTCCCTTGCTCTTCTGGTTGAAGTTTTAATATATTCATTGGTTCCCTGGTTTTCGGAGATAAGAGTGAGTGTTATTATTGGATGGTTCTTGAAAATGGTAAGTAAAATTGCTTTGAAACATTTACCTCTAGATCACTGTCATTCAGAGAACAATCATGATGTGAACTCGATGAAGTTGGTGTATCTGATTCAGTGTCCAGGAGCACTTCATGGAGGCATTTGATGCTTAAGTAGTC
>JAOSBM010000205.1:17798050-17818637 GCA_027568955.1 Erythroxylum tenue
AGAATTATTAAATAAATAAAATTCATAAATAATATTAAATAGTAATTAAACAAATAAGATTAAAAAGCTTGTATTTTAAAAAATAATTATTAAAATTAAAGAAATTATTAAATTAATATGATTTTTTAAAAAAAATAATTAAAAATAATAAAAATAATAATAAAAACGTCGCGGAAAGCATTTCGTGACGTTTTTAAAAACGTCGCGAAAGACATTTCACGACGTTTCAAAAAAAACGTCGCGGATTCTTTCACATTTTGTGACGTTTTAAAAACGCCACTAAATGTTAGACAATCCGTGACGTTTTTTAAAAACGTCGCGGATTGTTCAAACTTTTAGTGACGTTTTTATAAACGTCGCAGATTGTCAGTGTTTTTTGTGACGTTTTACATAAAACGTCGCAAAAACCTTTTACCTACACCACATTCCGCGACGTTTTTTGTGACGTTTTTGGACATTTTGTGACGTTTTAAAAACGTCGCAAAATGCCTTATTTTGTTGTAGTGATAACTTGTATGAATATCATAGAGTACTATAAGTTTTCTGATCCTTAAGATCAGGTAGGAAGTGATTATTTCCCTAGACTTCTCTATTTTCTCTCTAGATGTTATACATGAAGCAACTAACTGTAATAATTTAGAGTTGCTTGTCTGTTTTATTATCTTTTCACAACCTGCTTCGCCAGTTAATCAAATCAACATACTTGCTCCTGCTAGTACTCAAGTTGTATAAGGATTGGATGATAGCCTATATACCAAAGGAGATTTCATATTCGAAAAACATAATGGTTTAGAGTTTTGAGGAGTGTTTTACAATGCCTGCAAACTTTTCCAACTAAAAAAACAGTAGTTTGTCTAAGGTAGAGAGTTTCTTTTTTGTAACTAACCATATGTGATAGGAAACTTGAGGCAATACCTTATTGTTCCATGAATTAGGAAGAAGATTGATGTTTAGTCATAAGTAGCTCCTTATACGATTTATTATTTAATTTCCCTAAGGATTGCTTTAGCCGCGTATAAGAGTCTTCTATTTGTAAGTTAGGTCTATAACTTGATATAATGTTCTCCAAATAGAAAGATCCAACAAATCCGTGTGACAAGTTATTGTTGTTGATAGTAGAGGAGACTTTGGAGTCTAAAGGAAACTAGTGAATCAAGTTAGGCATTTGCATGCAATGATTTAGAGGATTTACAATACTCTAATTTTCAAACTAGAATGAAGTAAAGTTGCCATTTCCTATCTTGCATTTGATGTGTCTATAAAGAAGCTCTCTTAGTTTCAAAAGTTAAGCAAACATGTTAAATCTTTTATTTTTATCTCTCAAAAGCTTTTGCCCTTTAAGAAGTATAACTGGATCCACCTAACCCAAAGCACCTTTTTTACTGTGAGAATTCTCCATACTCTTTTTATCATGAGTATCTTGCTTTAGAGTTTTAAAGACTAAATTCTCAGACCAGTACCCTTAGATAGCATGCATATTTCATCTCATTTGACCTTTGCTCTAGATTAGTTGTTAGAGAAACCAGACCACAAGAATATTTTTAAAAATTTTCAATAGATTTATTCAACCCCTTTAAAGAGGAAGATATGGACTAACTAGTAGTGAAGAGAATGGAATTTAACAACTGAAGTCTCCTAGTAAATGAAAACAATTTATTGCGCTAGTTGAAGATTATTTTTTAAATCTTTTCCAACACTAGCAGAGTTTCCTAGTGCAGATTGGCAGCTCAAGATACATGAAAGGGGGTTCTTTAACTTAAAGGCCAATGATAACCAGCTTAAAAGATGTTGAGCTACAACTGAAACTATTAGCAAACTTTTGTTTAAATTCATAGATAAACTAGATAATATCTTAAAGGAATGAAGTGATGATATCAAGTTGCTTTGAGATTTATCATTTGTCCTTAAGAGTATAGAATATCACTAATAAATAAGGTATTATAACAAGATATTATACTAAAATCAAGAACAAATTAAGGGTTAGGAACCTTATGTCTATCACCATATCACTTTTCAATAGTGTCCAAGTCTTTTGAAAGTAATATCCATTAATTCCATAAGGGCCTAGTGATTTGTATATTTTTAGATTATATCCTCCTCAATGAAAGGCTTTTATAATTATAAGGCTTGCTCATTAGTAAAATGATTTTAGATAAAGGATTAGATTTTCAAAGGGCAACATAACTAATTTGGGTGACTATAGTTTTTTTTTTTTAAGAATTCAAATACCTTTTACTTAATGTCCCCCTAATTTGACGTGCCTTTCATTTTGCTTTGCCATTAATGTTATTCTATTGTAATTCTTCCTTGGGTTGATTTTTTCCTTGGGTTGATAGTCTACGAAAAAATCTTGTATTATTGTCCCCCTCATTCAAACATAACATTCTTGATCTATACCTTAATAAAGAGTAATGGTTCTCAACTGCTTTACAATAGGCATGTAAGACTGTTTTTTCCTCTAATAATAGTGCAAGATTTTTGGAGTAGAGCATTTCCTAAATAGAATTAAAATTTTCCCTTGTATTAGAGATCGTCTTTTGAATGTTTGTTCCCACATTAGTTTAAAGCCTTAATTAAGCTCTTCCTTCACTCCCTTTCCTCATGAAAATGAAAGCTTTGTAACCTTGACCTTTAAATGATAATCCCCTAATAACTACTTTTGTAAAGCCTTTCACTTTAGATAATAAGTTATTAAATATGAACAAACTTCTTCTAGGTTGTTTAAGTTCAAGGTTCTGTATGATAAGAGGGTTATGGTCTGAGAAGGAGGGTTCTTAAAAATCACTTTGCTTTCTAAAAATTTCAATCGCCATTTTCATTAATCAATACCTTATCTAGTTTTGTTTCTAATATTCCATGTATCATTTTGTTTGTTGCTCCGCGTGAAAAAATTATCCCTCAAATTTTAGGTCAATAACCCCTATTTCACTAATATATTCTCTTATATCACTATTACAGTTCTTAAAGGAAGTGTTTCCCTTAAATTTTGATGCATGTAAGCAATTATTAAATTGCCTTAGGATGATTGAAGGGGAATATATAGCAGGGTGAGTTTCTTTGAGTTTATTCCATAGAACTTTCCTTTAAAAGGCCGAGTTGGAACCATAGATCAAGGAAACAAAAAATTAGATCTTTTTTTAAACCAGACTAGTAGCTAGCTATATAATATGGTCGATGTTTAAGAACAAGGATATGTTTTTTTTTTTGTATGGAACATAAGTAATAATCACTCTACGCACCATTATGATGAAAGTTGTGGTTAGTAAGAGTAAACCAATGCTTATCCAAAAACATCAACTTTTTGCACTTATAAACCTTAAGTTTGAACTTTAAACTACCTATTAGCATGGGTTCATTCCAACAATAAATTCTTTAAGCAAAAATTTCATTTTGGGACAATTAACGCCACTCAAATTCCATGAAAGTAAAGCAATTAAGGAATGGAGTGGCTCTTAGAGCCTTTATTTGAACATTTCATGCCAAATTCCCTTCTCTTTTCCTCTTTGAAACCATCTCTAAAGGTATAATGGAACTTATAAATAGATATATAGGAACTTGATAAATCATTCTAGATAGGCCTTAGGTTATCTATAGGAGAAGTTGAGGAATAAGAGTTGGTTCCATGTTCAATTTTGTGCTCAATGGTCAAGTCAGTGGGAATAGTCATCTTAAAAGTGAGTGCTTTTTCATCTTCTTTACCATAAGATGGCCTCTTTATTCTATCAGAAGCATTGTTGCTTCCAGAATCAATAACAACATTCAAAGTACTACAAATATTGCCAATTTTACTAGTTGTCTCTTTTTTTTAAAATCATAGCAGTTTCTTTTAAAATCATAGCAATTTCCTTACCTATAAGTTCTTGATAGTCTCCAATTTTAAATCTTCTCCTTGTGAGTACCGATCTCCCCCTATTTGAGTTATTGGTGGTCTCCATATAAAGGAAAGCTTAACCGAATCCTCTATCAGCTCATCATTCCTTAAAAGTCTTAATAAGGGAATTATTTTAGGAAGTTTATGCTACAATTTAACAACCGCACATATTTTCACATACCCAACCCTTTTCTTAGCAGTTTTAGCTTCGTATATTCATAAGGGCTTGCCTATATAACAGTTGGCTCTAGCACTTTAGTAATCCAATATTTTAAAGGGATATTATAGATATTAATCTGCACACTTGGTTCTACTTGATTGTATCTATATCTAGCCGAAGTTTCCATAGCTAAAGGAAAATAGTTGTGTTGAAAACATAATAAAGAATAGATTCAATTACTTTTTGTGTAACTGATTCTATATTGAAATTGAACAAAAAAATATATTGTCTTTATTCAGGGGGAAATCCTTTAGCCTTGACCTTTTTTAATTCCTAATGACCCAAGAGTTAACTACTTGATAACATGGCCTTTTCTTGATAAAGAAAAACTCGTTATTGTTGAAGACCAATGACTAACACCTTCTTTTAATACTTGAAAAGGAGGGTTTACCATGTTGCATCACTTAGAGATAGATGGAGGACAATATTGCATGCTTTTAAGGGAAGAGCTGCTAATAATTCATCTCCAACATAACTTAGTATTAAGGTCTGGTTATAAAGGGGGAAACATTACTAGGTCAAAGTGAGTTAGGGTAGTATGAAGGAGGTAAAAGGCTCCCTGAGAAGGTCCCCTGACCACACATCGTTATGCTAGTGAAAATAAAATAAGTAGACTACTACTATAGCAGTGGCGAGTCTAGGTCGATCTCACAGAGAGTGTATGTAAAGTTTATGGAATGAAATTAACCAGTGTTTAGGAAAAAAAAAAGGGGGGGGGGGTTTTGGATTTTGAAAGAAGAAAATAAAATAAAACTAACTAATAAAAACAAATTAAAAAAAACATGCAATAAATGATAAAGGTGGGGAATTCGGTAAGGACCCGGTTCTTTATTTCAATCTCGGCCTACACCCTAATTAAGCATATTTCATTAATTTGTTGTTCTTTAATCTCTCCTAGTAATTATTAATCGTTGGTTAATAATTAACCCGAGTTTTTCCTTAAGTTTTGTCTAATCAAGATACGATCGTTAATTAAACCTAACCACCGAACAACCTAGGATACAATCTCTAGATTTAATTAGGCAATAGCAATACGAATTAGGAAAACTAATTAATCAAGGCAACAATCACATACAATGCGTCATTTAACCTAGGTCATGTTATCCTTAATGATTACGAATCATTAGCCGCTACATATGAATTTCAATATATCAATTACGAATTATACACAAATTATAGTCCTAGCAATGAGTTTGCAATTAACGATTTAATGAACACATTAAAATTATCAAATCACAATACCCATGGGTTCATACACAAATAACCGAATAATAAGGAAAATTTGATTATCCATACATAATACCCAAATCAATTAATATAGGATAACACAATCAATTCCTAATGAGAGAAAGAAACAACAAAATAATAAAAAAATACTTAACCCAAGTCGTCAACGTCGATGTCACCTCCGAATCGACATCGAGACGTCTAGTCCTTTATGAATATTTCCTGAAAAATGCTTCAACCTCCATTTTAATCCCTAGCCAAAAGCCCCTTTGTTTTGCTTCACTGCCTACTCAATAACGCAGCCCTTCTCTATATTATTCATTGATGGGACAATATAATGTTGAGTCTCAACCTACTGTTCACCTTAATCCTCTGTGCCCGCTTCTCCTCACGCAAGCCTAACAGAGTCGCAGCCACCAAGCAGTCTGTAGCTGGCGTGCCACAGCTCTCTCTGCAAGCCACTGTTGCTCCCTGTAGCGTCCACTATTTTTTGATTAGACAAATAAACTTTCACTCCCCTTAAATCCTTCACAGCCCTCCACTTCGCTGCTTTTGGGACACAGCGTACGCTTGCGTTTAATGCAATGTACGATGCGTTTAATGCCAATACATGCATTTAACGCATGTCTTCTACTCCTCAGCGCTGCGTTAAATCTCCTCTTATGCGCTGTTGTTTTTGCCTATTATTTGCTGCTCCATGTTTGGTCAATGACGCTGTCGTTTTGCTTCATTCTAGCTGCTGTGTTATTTTATTTGGCAGCTTCTTGGTTGTCTTCTTTTGTGTTTTCTTTATTTCATTTTATTTATTTTTTTCTTCTTGCTCTAAGAAGACAAGTAAAAATTTAATCTTCAGTAAATAACCCAAATGCAATACTTTCGACTCACTTTACTTTCTTTGCTCCAAAATTGTACCTAAAATCATATATGAATTGAAGTAAAATCATATATGAATTGAAGTAAGTAGCTTAAGCATTTTTTGTCAAAAATCGCTAAGTTTAAATGATTAAATATATCAACAATTAAGCAATTTTCCCCACACTTAGCATTTATCCGTCCTCGGGCAAAACATCCAAATTAAGCTCAAAGACCTGAAACATTTACTCAATTCTCATATTTTTCAAGATAATATAATCACAAATAAAGATGAATGACTTTTAAAAATCATAATAAGAAATCAAAATTCCAGGCTTTTACTCATGATCAATCAACATTTATCATCTTCAAAAACTGAGCAATCTAATGATAGACTCTAAAAATGCGTTTAACTAAAATATATCCATGGTTACATACAACATTATTCATGATCATGACAATCCATAACTTTGCATATCATTTCATTTCTCCACCACTAATGTCCACATACAAAATCATGAATCAAAGGACTTTTCATGTAACGCACTAATACCCCCTGGGAGGATATTGCGAGCGCCACACAAGACAATACAAACAAAATGCCAAACATTTTTGCGAAAGCATAGCATTCATCCATAAACATTCCAAAACATACGAAACACTTTATACATGAGATTCCATAATCTCAACAAACATACATTACATATCATACTTTCAGAAACCAGCCTGAATTAAGGTTATTACAAAACTTGAAACAAAAATTCAGAAGTCGCATACATCAGAAACATGTCCAAAAACAAACTCAAAATATATTTTAAACAAATCAAATTTCAGACTCCTTTGTCCATTTCAGTTGACTTGTCCAAGTCCCTATATCCTTCTCTCTGAAGCTACACGGGGCAAATCCACCATACTAAGCACATAGCTTAGTGAGTAATAACTAATCAACTTCAAAAGATTTCTTTAATAATGAATCGTACATAAAGCATTTCAAAATAGATAAAAAGATTATTAGAATTGCATAACACAGGAGGTATAAACCTTCAGAATCATAACATAATTTAGTTTATATCAAAACAGACAAATATCAGATTCTAAAATCAGATGACTGCTAAATCCATTTACAGAAGTGGGTAATAGGACTATACAGAAGAGACAGAAGTCTTGACACCGAAGTGTCACAGAAGAGACCGGAGTCTTGACAACAAAGTGTCACTTAACAGAAGACACCGAAGTGGCAATAATAAAAGAAATCGAAGTGTCAATAACACAAGACACCGAAGTGTCACAGAAGCAACTGCAGACCCTTATGCCTATTTACCCACAACTAGGACTTAACAGAATGAAAACAGAAATAGTCATTCAATGATCCAAATCAATAGCAAACAAAATAGGCAAAGCAAAACCATCAAAATTTTCTTACTGAATTACTAACACAATTAACCAACTAAATTACTTACAAAAATTACCGTCTAAATTACTTACTAAAACTCCCTTATTGCTTATTGCCTCGACGTCCCGACAATATCTGGGGTCGGTTGCTCTATGGGTTCCTCTAAAACATTGAATATAAACACATATCACTATTATGCATAATTATAAATTCAATTATGCACAATCATGTATACTGAATATATATGATGCATTTTTATGAAAAATTATGGTTTTCTTTTCCTTAATCTTCTCACATTATCATTCATATGAAACCAAACTCAATTCCTCAATCTAGATTTATTTCACCATCAACCCACGGGTCACTTTGCTCAATTATTCTAATTAGGAATGTGAGATAATTAGGTAATACTTCCTTCTAGAAAGTTGTCCCTCTTTGTCTTAGGTTCCCAATGATACCAAGTTCATCCAATTTGGGATAGTATACTGAAAGTTATTCCCAAAAGATTTCAGACTATTCTTAAGATTCAACAAAAATCTTATGTCAACTTCTAATCAGATTCTGGAATTCTTAGAGGTAAAATTCTATTTCTTCAAACAACCTATGTCTCTAGTTTAATAAAAATAAAAAAATTACTTAATTCGGATAACTACAAAGAAAGTTATTCCTAAAATACTAAAACATGATCAAGCTGTCAGGAAACTTCGCCGTGGCAAACTTTCCAGATAGCAAAATTCCTTGCAATTTTCTTAAAATTTTGCCGCGACGAACCCAAGAGTTGGTCGCGACGAACTTTCACAGAAATTAAATCCTTCAAATTGGTCTTGGAGAACCAAAAAGAGTTGGTCGCGGCGAACTTTACTGCGTTTAATCATCTTCTTCCTCTCTTCTTCTTAATCCTTCTTCACTAACTTGTATACTTACCTTTACTATTTTATTTCACTTCTTTATCATCTAAACTCATTCAAAACATAACTTAGAAATCAAGTTTACAGTCAGACACTAAAAACCGATACATAAACGTATTTCAACATTTTTAACTTTCCCTCTCTACTGTACTTTACATTTTTCTGCATATCTTCAATTTCACTAAATCTTGCTTAACACATTCTTAACATCACTGAAGCTATCCTTCTCACCCACCTCATTTTCTTCTATAGGCTACTTCACTAAGTTTCTCTTTAAACTACATGCAATCTGTATTTCACTTCCTGCACAATCAACTGTACATTTTTATCGACTCATCTTTCTCATCACTGTCAACGAATTTGCTTCATACATAACTCATGCATGTATATATTTCCAACATAAAATGTCATCCAACTCATGCATGAATTCATTTCCAGCACTAACATATCATCCGAAACATTCACATAACTTAGAGAGTTAGAATATCACTTACTTGATTTTTTTGTAATTCTTCAATAGTGAGAGTGATGATGAACAGGGTTCAGGGATGGTTGAAGAAGCAAAACCAACGAGAACAATTTCTTAGCTAGACTGAATTGTTTTATTTACAAATACTAACACTAACTTAAAATCGACAACAATAATCTGCGATGAAGGTTTGGTGATTTTCAAAGAACACTCCCTAATCCGAAGAACAACCAAGCTTCATCAATATTTTTTCCCTGTAACACACATACTCACGTGTGTTGCTACCACGTGCATTGCTATCAACTTGACACATGGCTCATTTCATGTGAGCCATTCGTCATGCACATAGAGTGCTACATGTCATCAAGCCATTTGTCTATTTTTCTAAATATCCCAAAATTCCCATAAAATTCCTAAAATTCCCAAAAATTTTGAAATAATGTCAAAAGTCTCCGAATGAGTTTACCGGGAAAAAATGTCATGAATGCATGTACAATAATTGTACGTGTCCAAAATTGCTTATACACAAATAAGCAATTATTCAAATATGCAAAGCATAAAATATACTGAATTTTCTTAATATTCTAACCCCTAGTATGGGGTGTTACATTTTTTTCCTCCTCAAGAAATTTCGTCCCTAAAATTCATACCTAATCCGAATAGTTGCGGATACTGAGCTTTCATGTTCTTCAGGTTCCTATGTTGCTTCCCCTAGTCCATGATGATGTTAGAGTACAACCAAAGGCACTGACTTGTTCCTGAGCTGTTTAACTTCTCTGGCTAATATCGAAACTAGCTCTTCTTCATAAGACAAATCTGGTTGCACTTAAATTTCTTGCACAGGAATTTTGTGTGAAGCATTAAATCGATATCTTCTTAGCATCGAAACATGAAACACATCATGTAGTCGGGTCAATTTTTCAGGCAGAGCCAACTGATAAGCTACTGGTCCAATTCTTTTCAGAATTTCATAAGGACCAATGAATCGTGGACTAAGCTTACCCTTCTTTCCAAACCGAAGTTTGTGTTTCCATGGTGACACCTTCAAGAACACCTTATCGCCTACCTGATACTCAATATCTCTCCTTTTTAGGTCAGCATAAGACTTCTGCCTATCACTGGCAGCTTTCAATTTTTGCTAAATAATCTGAATCTTTTCTTCAGTATCTCTCACAATTTCTGGCTCGATCATCTTATTTTCACTCAACTCAGTCCAACATACCGGAGTTCTACACTTCCTACCATACAACGCTTCATAAGGCGCAATGCCAATGCTCGTCTAATAACTGTTATTGTAATCAAACTCCGTCAAGGTCAGATAATTATCCCAACTCCCGATAAACTCTAACTCACAACCTTGTAACATATCTTCCAATATCTGTATAACTCGTTCAGATTGTCCATCTGTCTGGGGATGGAAAGCAGTACTAAAATTAACCTACGTGCCCAATGTTTCCTGTAGACTTTTCCAAAATCTCCAAGTAAATCGAGGATCATGATCAGAAATAATCAACAATGGTACTCCATGCAGCCTCACTATCTCATTCACATACAAATCTGCAAGCCTATCTAGAGAATAGTTAAGATGAATAGGCAGAAAATGAGTAGATTTGGTAAACTTATCCATAATTTCCTATACTGCATCATGCTTCCTTTGAGTGAGAGGAAGTCCAGTGACAAAGTCCATGGTAATTTTATCCCATTTTCACTGAGGAATAGAAATAGGATGTAACAAACTAGATGGAACCTGGTGCTCAGCTTTAACCTTCTGGCATGTCAGACATTTTGCAACATAATCCATAACATCCCGTTTCATACCTGACCACCAGTAATACTGCTTCAGATCCTGATACTTCTTGTTCCCACCTGGATGCATAGTAAATACTGTATTGTGAGCCTCAAACAACAGCTTCTTCTTCAATTCATCATTAGCTGGTACATATAGCCGATCCTTATAATACAATTCACCATCACCTTGCACAGGAAAAATCAGACTGTTTACCTTCCTAAGTAGCCAAGATAAGTTGATGTAACTTATCATCAGCTCTCTGAGCATCACAAATCTCTTATCTCAAGGTAGGCCTTACTTTCAATTGAGCCATCAAAGCTCCATCAGATCCTAGTTTCCATCCATTCTGCTTAAGTGATAATGCTGAGATGGTCTTTTGGCTCAAGGCATTAACTACAACATTAGCCTTACCAGGATGGTAGTCCACGATATAATCATAGTCCTTAAATAGTTCCAACCATCTCCGTTGTCTCAAATTGAGTTCCTTCTGGGTAAGCAGATACTTCAAACTCTTATGATCTATGAATATTTTACACCTTTCACCATACAAGTAGTGCCGCCAAATTTTTAAGGCAAACATTATCGATACAAGCTCTAGATCATGTGTAGGGTAGTTCTGTTCATGAGTCTTTAGTTGCCTAGAGGCATAAGCAACTACCTTTTCCTCCTGCATCAAAACACAACCCAAACTAGTTCCAGATGCATCACTAAACAAAACATAATCCTTACCAGAAATAGGTTGGACCAATACAGGAGCTTCAATAAGCATACTTTTTAGCTAATCAAAGCTACTCTGACATCTATCAGACCATTCATACTTCACTCCCTTCCGTAATAGTTTAGTTAAAGGGGATGCTATTATTGAAAATCCCTTAACAAACCGTCGGTAATAACCTTCCAGACCTAGAAAACTTCTCACTTCTGTCACATTTCGTGGTGGCTTCTAATTAACAATCGCCTTTATCTTACTAGGATCAACTCTAATTCCATCAAAAGAGACAATATGCCCTAGAAATGATATCTCCTGAAGCCAGAAATCACACTGACTCAGCTTAACACAAAACTGTCTTTCCCGCAGGGTCTGTAATATAATTCAGAGATATTCAGCATGGTCTTGCTCATTCTTAGAATAGACCAAAATATCATCAATGAACACCACAACAAACTGGTCCAAATAAGGCCTAAAAATCTATTCATTAGATCCATAAATGCTGCTGGAGCATTAGTTAACCCGAATGGCATTACTAGGAATTTATAATGTCCATAACAGGTCCTAAATGCAATCTTCGGTATATCCACATCCTTTACCTGAAGCTAATAGTAACCCGATCTCAGATCTATCTTCGAAAACACTCATGCATCTTTCAACTGATCAAATAGATCGTCAATCCTTGGCAACAGATACCTATTCTGCGCTGTGACTCTATTCAACAGCCTGTAATCGATGCACATCCATAGTGTGCCATCTTTCTTCTTAACAAATAACACCGGTGCTCCCCACGGTGACACACTGGGTCTAATAAACCCTTATCCAGAAGCTCTTGTAACTCCTCCTTTAGCTCCTTTAACTCAGTAGGAGCCATTTTGTACGATGTTCTGGATATAGGAGCAGTGCCAGGCATAACTTCGATAGAAAACTCCACTTCCCTTTCAGGAAGGAGTCCAGGCAGTTCCTCAGGACAAACATCTGGGAACTCATTCACTACAAGATTATCAAGCAGCTTATCCTTACCACCCTCCTTCTGGGAATCAAGCACAAAAGCTAGATAAGCTTCACACCCCTTCCTGAGAGCCTTTTGAGCTTGCATAGTAGATACCACATTAGTTAAAGAGAACACCATGTAATACAATCTCAAGCTGATCAGGCCTCCTAAACATAACTGTCTTAGCATTATAGTCAATTACTTCCCAATGTTTAGACAACCATCCATACCCAGAATCATATCAAATTCGTGGAATGGAAATCTGATCAGATCTGCTACATAATCATTTCCTTGAATCATAATTGGACAATTCCTATACACTTGATTAACCAACACACTACTACCCAAAGGATCGATTATTTGGATATCATATTCTAACTGATCTATACGCATCTTCTTAAGAAACACTTCTCAAACACGAATATATGAATGCCATACCAGCAATGACATCTAGTGCATACTGATCCTCATGAGCTTTCAGTGTATAAGCTCGAGCTGAAGCAGTAGGCATAGCTGGTCGATTCACAGTTTCTGAGTGGGAACTCAGATTAGCTCTGTTCTAATTATATCCTCCTCGACCTCTTCCTCGGCCTCTGTTCCAACTGATGCATGAGAAGCCTCTCCATTAGCTTGTGTTATCTCAGACTGTCTTAGAGGACAATTTGCAATCATATGTTCTGTACTTTCACAACGAAAGCTTGCATCTGTAGCTCTCCAATAGACACCCCAATGATGATTAGAGCAGTGTGGGCACTCTGGGGCACCAGAACCTCGGCTCCCAGAGGAACCCCTACCAAAGACAATCGATGTGGGAAAGTTTACATAACTCTAAGCAACTTCTGGTGCAGAGGAAGTACCTTCCCGACTTCGTTTCCTCGAGGACTGGCCTCCTCTAGTAAAGCCTCTTCTTTGACTTCTTTCCTTCATGATCATCTCTTATCTTTCTATTTTCATTGCAACTTGTACCAACTGATGGTAACTAACTTGTTGCAACAGAGTAAACGCTCCTAGATGCTCCTTGATAGAGTCATGCAGTCCATCCTCAAATTGGTGACATCGGAACTCCTCAGTGAGTACAGATTCAGGGGCATACTTACTGAGTCAGTTGAACTCCCAATCATACTCAACAACCGATAAGCTCTGCTTCAAATTCAGAAATTCCTTCCATTTCTCCTTTTTGTAAGCCTTTGTCACATACTTAGCTTTAAATTCTTGGACAAAGAAATCCCAAGTCAAAGGCATAGGTAGTTGAGGACTCCTTAGAACGAACTCCACCATTCATAAGTTGCTCACTGCAGAAGGGAGACAGCACAGTGCACCATCTGCTCTGCTGGACAACTGATCTCATCCAACACTCTCTTCACCTTCTCAATCCAAAACTTAACCCTTTCAAATTCCTCTAGAGATGTTCTAGTAAATTCCTCGGCACCATACTTCCTCAGTTGATCAATCGGAGCCTTAGGTGCTGTCATCCAATGCAGCAACGTCATCATATCCTGGGATAGCTTAATCAAAGTTTTCCCTAAGTTGGAGGAGGAGGTGGCATCCCAGCCTCACCTCGATTGACCCCAGACGACCTAGATATTACCGAATGAGTTTGTTCTAGCTGATTGCTCTCGGCTACTTCGTCAACATAATCACGAGATCCGTTCATCGTGATTCTATAAACAAAACATGAGACACCGCATTAGGCCAGAACACAACTTGTACACTCAATAGAAGCAATAGTTAAGCACTGGTTAAACCAGAATCGCTTAAACCATGCTCTGATACCAAAAAGATGTAACGCCCTAATACCCCCTAGGAGGATATTATGAGCGCCACACAAGACAGTACAAACAGAATGCCAAACATTTTTGTGGAAGCATATCATTCAACCATAAACATTCCAAAACATATGAAACATTTTATACATATGATTCTAGAATCTCAATAAACATACATTACATATCATACTTTCAGAAACTAGCCTAAATTAAGTTTATTACGAACCTTGAAACAAAAATTCAGGAGTTGCATACATCAGAAACAGGTCCAAAAACAAACTCAAAATACATTTTAAACAAAACAAATTTCAGACTCCTTTAGCCATTATGGTTGACTTGTCCTAGTCCCTACGTCCTTCTCTCTGAACCTACACGGGGAAAATCCATCGTGCTAAGCATATAGCTTAATGAGTAATAACTAATCTAATTCAAAAGATTTCTTTAACAATAAATCGGACATAAAGCAATTCAAAATAGATAAAAAAAGATTATCAAAATTGCATAACACAGGAGGTATAAACCTTCAGAATCATAACATAATTTAGTTTATATCAAAACAGACAGATATCAGATTCCAAAATTAGATGACTGCTAAATCCATTTACAGAAGCAGGTAACGGGACTTATACAGAAGAGACCGAAGTCTCGACAACGAAGTGTCACAAAAGAGACCAGAGTCTCGACACCAAAGTGTCACTTAACAGAAGACACCGAAGTGTCAATAACAGAAGACACTGAAGTGTCACAGAAGCAGCTGCAGACCCTTCTAGACATGCCTATTTACCAACAACTAGGACTTAACAAAATCAAAATAGAAATGTTTGAAATTCAATTCACATATTTACAGCTTTGAAAGTCATTCAATGATCTAAATCAATAGCAAACAAAATAGTCAAAGCAAAACCATCAAAATTTGCATACTTAATTACTAACACAATTAACCAACTAAATTACTTACAAAAATTACCATCTAAATTGCTTACTAAAACTCCCTTATTGCTTATTGCCTCAATCTCCCGACAATATCTGGAGTCGGTCGCTCAATGGGTTCCTCTAAAATATTTAATACAAACATATATCACTATTGTGCAGAATTATAAATACAATTATGCAGAATCATGTATACTTAATATATATATGATGCATGTTTATGAAAAATTTTAGTCTTCTTATCCTTAATCTTCTCATATTATCATTCATGTGAAACCAAACTTAATTCCTCAATCCAGATTTATTTCACCATCAACCTACGAGTCACTTTGCTCAATTATTCTAATCAGGCAGGTGAGGTAATTAGCTAACACTTCCTTATAGAAAGTTGTCCCTCTTTGTCTGATGTTCCTAATGATACGAAGTTCATCCAATTTGGGTCAGTATACTGAAAGTTATTCCCAAAAGTTTTCAAACTATTCTTAATCTTCAACAGAATTCTTATCTCAACTTCCAATCAGATTCTGGAATTCTTAGAGGTAGAATTAGAATTCGATATCTTCATACAATTTGTCTCCCTATGTCTCTAGTGTAATTCAAATCAAAAATCACTCAATTCAGATAACTATAGAGAAATTTATACCCAAAATACTGAAGTATGATCAAGCTGTTAGTGAACTTTTCAAATAGCAAAATTCCTCACAATTTTCTTAAAAGTTTGCCGCAGCGAACCCAAGAGTTGGCCGCGGTGAACTTTCACAAAAATGAAATCCTCCAAGTTGATCGTGGCAAACCAAAAAGAGTTGGCCGCGGTGAACTTTAATGCGTTTTAATCATCTTCTTCCTCTCTTCTTCTTAATCCTTCATCACTAACTTGTATACTTACCTTAACTATTTTATTTCACTTCTTTATCATCTAAACTCATTCAAAACACAACTCAGAAATCAAGTTTATAGTCAGACACTAAAAATCGATACATACACGTATTTCACCATTTTTAACTTTCTCTTTCTACTGTACTTTACATTTTTCTGCATATCTTCAATTTCACTAAATCTAGCTTAACACATTCTTAACATCACCAAAGCTATCCTTCTCACCCACCTCATTTTCTGTTATGGGATTAACTTAAAATTGAAAACAATATTTGAGATGAAGGTTTGGTGATTTTCAAAGAGCACTCCCTAATCCGAAGAACAACCATGTGGCTCATTTCATGTGAGCCATTTGTCATGCATATAGAGTGCTACATGTCATCAAGCCATTTGTCTATTTATCTAAATATCCCAAAATTCTCAGAAAATTCCTAAAATTCTAAAAAATTCTGAAATAATGCCAAAAGTCTCCGAATGAGTTTTCCACAATTTAATCACATTTATCAATCCATTTTACCCGAAAAAAATGTCATGAAATCATGCACAATAATTGTACGTGTCCAAAAATGCTTATACATAAATAGGCAATTATTCAAATCTGCAAATCTTAAAATGTACTGAATTTTCTTAATATTCTAACCCCTAGTATGGGGTGTTACATTTCAAGATTGTAATGTGGGCAAAGGTAAGGTGAGATATATTTGGGTTAAGTAGCATGAAAGCCATCAAAGCTAGTGAAACAAAGCAACACTCATCAAAAACTGGGTACCGTCAGCTATGACAAATGCAACATTTATATTTCACAACCTCATTTAGCTCTCACACACAAACCACATGAAGCATATACCAATCCGAAGGAATCCACTCATACAATTTATGTCAATGAAATCACAAAAGTGAACCTTCCAAGCCAATCTCTACCTCATATTCAACATACTCAAATGACACATCCATTACAACTCTAGGAAGATGCATAAACTATAAACAACTTTTCAACACATATGCAATTCTTCCTTGATTCATTTATTTTAAACAAAAAAAATCATTATTTTTTTCATTTTCTTTTCTTTTCCCTATTCTTTCTTTTTCTTTCTTTTCCTTATAAAAAATTAAAATAAACTACATCAACTTAGGAATTTCAATGATAAGACACAAAATAACATCCCAACATTATAACCAACCCTCACATATGTACACATCAAGGGAAAAATCATGCAATAGGATAGGTTATTTGGCCAATGTAGTTTATGAAAACAAAGAATGCCTAATCATATCCATGTTAATGCATGTGATAAAAATGTGGTCTCGAATAGAAATTCAACGCAAAATAGAGATGTACATGTCATAAAGGTCACACATTATTAAAAGGCAATGAGACTGAAATAGATGTGTCAGTCAAATAAGGCTCAAAATATCTCCAGTTTTGTCTACCATTAGTCACTACTCTTCTAAAGATAATGCATATCGACCAATCAAAAGAGCAAAAATACATACTAAAGTTGCTATGAAATTTTCTTGTCAATTCACACTCTAATCATGATTATATAATCCCAGAAGCAATAGAAAACAAGAAAATGTTTGTTTCATTTTTTTTATTCTTTCTCTCATTTTGATTAAAAACTTTAAAACAAGTAAAGTAAAACAGACAAATTCATAAACAAACACACTTGCATATAAAAAGTAATGTGAAAATGTAAAGGAAAAGAAATTTACTTCCCTTAGTTGCCTCCCAAGAAGCGTCTTTGTTTAGGGTCGTTGACTTGACTCCTTCTTCTCCTCACGTGATAAAATTGTGATCTTCAGGTATCACATATAGATCCTCCACGCGAGGTAGTTCTGGATAGGGCTTTAGTTGATCATCATCCTCCTTCAGCGTCTTCCCTATCCTCAGACTCTCAATCCCGACCGAGTCCATACACTTTGAAAATATTTTGAATATCTCTTCACCTTTTTCTTCATCATTTAATTCCTCCAGTCTGTTATGTAAAGGTAAAGAGTTAGTTTTAAAAATAATTATAGACTCAGTACTTACCTCCAAGCTAAAAGATATATCCTTTGCAGCTTCGAGCTCCTTCTCCACTTCTTTGACTCAAATAATTCGTTGAGGGTTGACCTTAGAATTCTCAAGCTCCTCATCACTTTGCAAATTTTCCACACAAACGTCAATTAGGTACACCTCGGGTTGATACAGTTGCTCCTCTTGGCTTTGCGATTCTAGGCAATCAAGACTTATTGTCATCTGACCCATTAGGTGTTCCATCCTCTATTGCCTTGCTTTTGTCTCTTGTCAGAATTCTTGTAACTACTGCTGCATATCCTATTGAAATTGTAAAGTGTTAGCAGCTAGATTCTTAATAAGTTCTTTTAACGATGCACCTGAATCTTGTTGGCTCTCCAAATCTTGGGCATTAGACCATGTGTTTCATGGAAATTGCCCTCCATCCTGCTAGAATTGTAGAGTATTCTCCTGTAATTGCCAAATAAACTCTTCCAGAGATTGACCGGAGTCGTGATATAAAGCTTATGGTCTGTATGAGAATTGTTGTGTGTCCTGCAAACTATCATGGAAGCAATCCTGATGATTATCCCATCTAAAACAAAAGGTAGGTTGATCAGTCCAAACATTATTATAGGATTGAAAATATGAGTTGTAAAAGAAATTACTTCCGTCCATAAATTAAAAAAAAAACAAACAAAAAATTGAACAGATCACAAAATAACAGGGAAGAAATCAATTACGAACAATTATATACAAAACACTAATTAACTCACAAACAAAAACTAAAACACTACACTCCCTGGCAATGGCGTCAAAATTTTACCACGCCTCGTTACGCTATTGTTGAATGCATTTTCTCATTGAATGAGTGGCATTTTCTCTTAATTTCTGCATATAGTCATTATTTTTATCATATTTTACCTGCTAAATTGTTTAGTTTATCTAAATTTGCATTTATAGTAGTTCCTGTTTAATTTGTAGGAAATACACATGACTTTAATTGAAAAGGACCACAACAACAATTAAATGAAGGAAGGAGAGTCCAAGGTAAAATGACACAGTAAAGAAGGGCTGAAACAATCCTAAGCAGAAGCACCAAAACGGCAAGCAGAAGAGGAGAAAACGGCAGCACCAGGAAGCTATCCAAAATGGCAAGCAGAAGAAGAGAAAACGTAGGAGCCAGCATCGGTGTGTGCTAGCTTTTAAATGAGGAGGAACTAAATTGTCAAATCATGAAAACAGTGAGGGAGGCAGACCATGCAAACGCCAACAAAGGAGCTACATCTTGCTACAGTGGAGGCTAACCATCGAGAGGCTTGCAGCTGCAGAGGAGACCCACCACTAGGAGCACTACAGAGATGCACCAGAAGGCTGGACGTACGACACAAAGAGCTCCAAGGAAAAAAATGTCACATTTAGTTGAGGGTTTTAAATTTCTGAGTGGAGGCTAACGCATAACAGGGGGCTGGCGCACCATCTTGAGGAGCTCCAAAAATGACGCACTAGGGACGCACCACGTGGAGACACAACAAGGAGAGACGCACGCAAGACACAGTGAGGCAAAAACAAGGGTGATGCAAAAAAAGGATCTAAAAACTCATTCATTCTCTGTTTTATTATCTGATTTCTCTTAATGATGTTTGCTGACTATAATTTCTGTGGTTTTCATCCTATCATGAGTGATTAGTTTCCTCGAAGCTTCAAGGTTGGGGCTAAAACTTTTAGCTAATTTCTATGGCTAAATCTTGGTTGATTTATGAGTATGGGTTTCATAGTTTTGATTTCTCTGTTTTGAAATTGATTTTGCTGGTATTGTGTTTGGCCAACCATTACTTGATATTAGTTGTTAACTGAAGAACCGATAGGTGAAAATTGATAACGAAACTCCAAAACGGGGAACTTATAAATTTCAGATTTAGACATCGACTGAATTTATAAGAGAAAACCAGGTTAGTAAAGAACTTAATGGGTTATGCTTGATTGCTAGGCTACAATAGTAGATTATGATTATTGCATAATACCCCTTTGATACCTTGAAAAAGGATTTAAGAGACTCTAGGCTCAACCTTCTATTAACCAGAATTCTCCTCATAAATCGATCTAGTTAAAGTCCATAGAAAACGCTAAAAGTGAAACCTTCCTTGAAGCTTACCACGTTCCATTCGGATTAATCCCTAGAGATATTCATATCATTGTTTAGCATTGGTTTTATTATTTTTTATAGTTAAATTTCTTACTTTAATTCCCCATTCTTACATAACTGCTTAGTCCAATTAATTGAATAATCCAAGCTTAGTATTTACACAGTTACTCCCTATGGGACGATATTATACTATACTACTTGAGACTCGTGAACTTGCGAAGTTGCATCAACTAGTCAAAAAAAATAACTAGACTACTACTATAGCATTGGCGAGTCTAGGTCGATCCCACAAAGAGTATGTGTAAAGTTTATGGAATGAAATTAACCGGTGTTTAGTAAAAAAAGGGGGGGTTTTGGATTTGGAAAGAAGAAAATAAAATAAAACTAACTAATAAAAACAAATTAAAGAAAACATGCAAAAAATGATAAAGGTGGGGAATT
>JAOSBM010000205.1:17870426-17891511 GCA_027568955.1 Erythroxylum tenue
AGATAGTGAAATCTCAGAAGGATTTCTGAGGACTGAACGTAGCCCACGGTTTGGGGTGAACCAGTATAAAAATTACTGTGTCAAGCTCTCTAACTCTCTTTATTTTGTTATTGTGTTTTTAATTTCTTTCTTGCGCAAAGTTTAAAGAAGTTCACTTTCAAACGAAATCAATCGTAATTCTGAATAGAATAGTTTTAATTTTTAAGAAGGGATTAAGAGAAAGTTACACAATTCAACCCCCCTTCTTGTGTGTTGATTATCATAGTATTAACGTGTGATTAACTTCACTTGGATATCACCATAGATGTCGGGTATGTGTCTTGTGAGAGTGGGGTGTTACATCTTAGATATAGAGGATTGACTAAAATGAAGATCAACCTAAGAAGTGTTTTAGTGGGTGGGAGGCGGTAAGGAAAATGACAAAGGTTTTATGGAGGAGAATGAGGCAATGTATTAATTTATTAATTTGTTAGGAATCTATTTGGGCATCACTTTTGGTATATGCATGAATAGTTGAAATTTTAGTTAAATGGTAAGAAAAAGAAGAAGTCCTAAGGCATCATGAGGTATTAATGACATAATATAATTGAACAACAAGTTTAGAGTCGTGAGGAGATGCTAATGATGGACCTAAAGAAAAGGAAGGTGTCCTTAATCATGAAGAAATACTAATGACTGGGGAGGATAAGGTTAAGACTATCCTGAGGCAAGTGGAGATGATAATAAAGGAGAAGAGCAAGAAGATGAGGTTCAAGGGAGTGGTGTATCTTGAAGAAAGCTTTAATATTTTTGGATTATTATTTATAATATTTTTTGACATTCTAGATGAAATAAAGGAATCAAGGAAGATTTGGGTTCATAGGAAGATGCTAATGATAGAAAATGAAGATGACAATCAAAAAGAGTAGAAGAGAGAAAAATAAAGAATCCAATAAGGAGGTAAGATTACATCATATAAATCTTAACTAAACAATTGTGTTTAGGAAAACAAATTTGAAAACACAAATATTTAACTTTAAGTAATGAGGGTAAACATTATGATGCATCTACAGGCATGCATTGGTGATGCAACATAACCAAAGTTGGTAGAAGTTTTAAAGAAATATATGTCTTATAATATACTAACAACTTCTAAATTTGTATCTATAATATTTTTCTGGAGAAAAACTTTATTGAATATGAGGTAACTATGTTATTTTTTTATGCTAATATAATTATTTTTAGTATTTCTTAAGGTGTATATGCATATATACTATTTGTAATTTTTCTCATAGGTTTTTTGACAATGACATCATTTGAAATGTTGGGTTTGGGCTAACATTAAACAACACCTTCATATTTTAAGTATAGAAATTACATAACTGATATGGTGGGACGATTTTGCAAATTAATTGAATATGAGGTAACTATGTTATTTTTTTATGCTAGTATAATTATTTTTAGTATTTCTTAAGGTGTATATGCATATATACTATATTATTTGTAATTTTTCTCATAGGTTTTTTGACAATGACATCATTTGAAATGTTAGGTTTGGGCTAACATTAAACAACACATTCATATTTTAAGTATAGAAATTACATAACTGATATGGTGGGACGATTTTGCAAATTAATTACAAAAAGTAATTTCTAAATTCTTTTATCGTATTTTGATATTATATATATATATATATATATATATGTTTGTTAACAGATTTTTATCAAATTGTTACTTAAGAGTGTGGTTTGTGGAGTTCTCAGAAGCCAAAAAACAGACTTAATATTTAAAGTGAATAATCTTAGCATCTTTGGTTATTAAAAAAAGGATAATAAATGTTAAGGTGGATGATAAGTGTAAATTGCGTTATATTTTAGGGCATAGTTTGGTATGTGTTAGCCATTAATTTAATCTTTTAGTATGTGTTTAGGTTAAAATTGTGTTAGTTTGTTAATTATTTATGTTTTAAGTGTTTTATGAGTTAGTACAAGTCTTTAAGCTTAAATATTATGTTTTTGAGGTACCTTGATATGTTTGCTAGTGTTTCAGGGTCAACATCGAAGAACAGAGGAGTTTCAAAGACATTCAAGACGAAATAACAGCCACGATCGTGGTATGTCAAGCCATGATCGTGGCATATCAAGCCACAATTGTGACAAAAGCACCAAATTTGGTTCACGATCATGCGATACAGAAGCCTAGGGAATGGACCATGACCAAAATCGTGACAAAAAGCTCAGATGTGAGCCACGATCGTGGCCTGTGTTAGTAGACGCACAGACACTCACGAACGTCAAGTTTTGAGAGATTTTTTAGACCTTTTGGACCCCAAAAGGACACCCCAGGGTTACCCAAAACACAAGAGGATATAAAAGGAACAAAAAGAGGCACAAAAAAATGAGCTTTTTCATCAGCCACCTAGAGAAACCCCAGAGAGAGATCATCGAGAGATAGAGGAAGAGAAGCAGGAAGAGAGAAGGGGAGAAGAAGCTGATTCAAAGTACTTCCCAAATCAGGAGGTTTCTCAACGTTGCTGCCTCCTGTGATCTATTTTAGATTGTATTTCCTGTTCTTTTTAGTTTTATTATTGTATAGAACTGGATTGAATAGTTGATGATAGGATCTAGAATGTGGAGGATGTTTTAAACTCACCTTCAGAATTTTATTCTTGAATTAATGAGAATCTGATTGTTTATTTGTTTGTTAGATATTGTTGTGATTTGATTCTACTAATACATAATTCGATAATAAACTGAGAGGATAAATCAGATGAAAAACGATTAAATTGGACTAATGAGAGTTAGGTGATTTAATAGAAACCAGAATTAAATCAGATTGATAATTTGTTCGAAGAGAGATCTTGTATAAGTTTTCAATAGTTTATTAGAGAACTTCAAAACTAATTAGGGTTTTGGATAGGTTATGAATTGAGAGATTGCAACCTCTATAATCTGATTAGGGTTTATGATTTAATGTTAATGGTTATAACTTGAGAGAGAGTAATCAACCCTAGGATAGTCTAGAACTAACAATCTAATAATTCATAATCAGTTAGGTTAGCATTAAGAACAAGTAAAATTCCCTTTCTCTTAATTGGTAATTTCCTTTGGTTGATTCTTGGGTGTGTTACAAATTACTTAATAATTAGTATTTTCGTGTTTGATTCTTAATTTGATTGATTGAATTAAATTCTCGTATTAGTTTCGTTGCATCTTGAATTTCTATTATTTATTTCTGGCCTTAAATTTTAGGATTAGATTAGTTCCCTCCTTGTGGGATCGAAACTTTTGGTACTACGCTAATGAACCATACACTTACTGATTATCGAGAGTTAATAATTAAAACTTATACACAACCCAACCTCAATCAAGCTTTTGGTGTCGTTGCCCAGGAGGCGATTAGTTTAGTATAGTTTTTAGTTTCCATTCTTTCTTTCTATTTCTGAATCTATGCTCTTGCATGAACACAAGAGTTATAAGAAGTATGAGTCGTGCAAGAGTTATAAGAAGTATGAGTCGTGCAGCTGAAACCTTAGAGTTACATATTACTCAATTAGAACCATCAATTAGGACAGCTCGGCGAGAAGAAGAAGAAGAAATCGTAAAAGCAAAAATGGCTAAGGAATTTCAACAAGATTTAGGTCACTGAGCAAACCAAAGATGTCAACGAAGAACCCTTATGGATTTCATGAGACCAGGGTTCAATGCAGCTAAATGAGGAGTAGCTAGGCCACCCATACAAGCAGATTGAAATTAAACCAGCCCTCTTAAACATGCTTCAATAGAATGTGCAATTTAATGGACTAATGAATGAAGAACCCAATGCACATATAGTAAATTTCCTTGAAATCTATGATACCTTCTGGTACCATCAAATGTAGGAGGATGAGGTAAGAATTAGGCTTTACCCTTTTACCCTAAAAGATAGAGCAAAGGCCTGGCACCACTCCCTCAATCCATCCAATATCACCACTTAGGATCAACTAGTTCATGCCATTTTAAATAAGTATTTTCTCCTTACCAAAACCGCGAAGATTATCAAAGAGATTATCAACTTCTAGCAAAGTGATGGGGAATCGATATATGAAATGTGGGAACGATACAAGGACTTGCAACGAAAATGCCCACACCATAACTTACCTAAGGAGCTTTTGTTGTTCTATAATGGAGTAACCCTACATATGAGAGGCAAAATTGATACAACTTCATGAGGATCACTGATGAGAAAGATGGTTGATGAAGCAGAAGAGCTGATAAAAGAGATGGCGAGTAATAACTGCCAATGGACAACTAAGTGGAGTAGATAACCCACTATCTTCTGAGAAAAAAAAGGAGTCGTAGTTGTTGATCAAGTGAAGGAGATGCAGGCAAAAATTGGCAACTTAACTCGAGAGCCCAATAACATAAAGACTTCGTCCTTAGCTTCGGTAATAACCATGCAACTAAAGTGTGAACTCTGTGGACAGATGAACCATGATACGGTGGATTGCTTCTTGATGAAGGATAACGATCCGGAGCAAGTTATTTATATAGGAGTTCAATATGGAGCAGGATTCTACTCCAACATATGGAATCCTGGGTGGAAGAATCACCTTAACTTCTTTTGGACGAACAATACTGGAGGACAATTCAGACCCTAAGGACAACCAGGTTTCCAACAAGATAAACTGAGCTCAATGGAATCCAAGATGGATAGGATTTTAGATAAAATTGGAGGTTTGAAGGATGCACATAAGAGCCTTGAAATCAAATTCGAGCAAGTCGATAAGAACCATGCCTCTTCAATACATAATCTGGAGGTCTAAGTAGGTCAACTAGCAGAGGTAATTTCAATTCAGAATGCAGGAACCCTCCCAAGCAATACTGAATCTAACCCAAAGGAATGGATTATGGCCATTACTCAGACCCAGGAAAAGAAACTCGAACATGCGAAAGAAGATGGAGACAATCGAGAAGGACAAGCAAATATGGAATTCCTTCCAAGTGAGATCATAATTAAGCCAATCGAGGAACCTCTACTTGAATTTTTATACCCTATTTTAGCTTAACGGAAGTTAAATTCAAGTAAGGTGATGAGGAATTCTAAAGAGGCTAAATTAAACAATGTTAAGGACATAACAAAACAACTACAAATGAGGCTCACACTAAGGGAATCAATTAAGAAGAAAGTTAAGGAGCTTTTAGCAGAAGAAAACCCTAATATAGCAGAGAAGAAAGAGGGCCCAAGGAATTTTACATTCCTTGCAGTATCAATGGAGTTAAAATACACAGGGAATTCGGAGATTTGAGAGCAAGTATTAATATGATGCCCTATACCTTTAGTCAAAAATTAGGGTTAGAAGAGTTAGAACCCATTACGATGCTAGTAAAGACGGCGGATAAAACAGTTTATCGGTCGAAAGGTATTATTAAGGATGTGTAAGTACAAATCGATATATTTACCTTCCCTATAGACTTCTTTGTATTGGATATTAGAGATGATGTAAGAACTCCTACGATCCTTGGATGACCATTCTTAGCTACTGCTCTCTTAGTAATTAACATTAATGGGGGTGAACTAACTCTGAGGGTCACAAAGCATCAAATAGCCTTCACTGCGTAGAAGAATAACAACAGTTCCCATACTTCCAGCTAACATCAAAGAAACTGAACCTCAAGGATAATGGAAAGATATTGAGGATCCTGGGAATGCATTTAGAAAGAAACGATCGTAGAGGAGAAGTGTAGCACCCCACTCTTATAGGACACATACCCGACATTTTGGAGGATACTCGAATACGTACCCTACAAGGGTGGCATGCTAGAGTAGTCATGACACTAACTTAATAATGGAATCATCATTTAATGAGTAAATGTCACAATATTTAAAACCCAATTCCTCATGTTCATTTCATAAAACTGAATATACATTGTAGCATTACATACTTCATCCTTATATACAATATCAAAGAGTGATTAGATTCTACGGCTCTATTACAAAATATGCTACATGCTACATGAATGAGGAACTATACAAAACTCTATCTAAATCCTTCAGTCTCAACTGACCGACCTTTGAGCCATTTCTCCTATCCAAAAGCAGTATTTGATCTCTTTTAAGTTGTCTTAGAAGCTAAGTCCACTCTCTCGCACCTAAAAAGTCAACGTTGCAATTTTGATGAGTTTTGTAAACTCAGTGAGCTACCCATCATCGATGGCTCACTCATAACACATAACATATACAATTCATGTTTCAAGTTCACAACAATTCATGTCATCATATAATGCACATCTTTTCACCAATAACCATATAGCATCACATAACACTTTGATCACTTATTCCACATTTCACGTTCAGAGCATTCAAATAGTTCATTTCGATCATTTAAAACATACATATAAATTATAAATGCAATGCATATGAGGCTCACTTCCAATTATTACTTTGTTGCGACCAAGTGCCTTTTTACTGAACCATATCCCTTGTGGATATCGGGCTTGTTTCAGATATTGTCCCATATCCCTTTGTGGATATCGGGAACATTAATAACTTAGCATGTGGCACTTGTGTATATTCCAAGCTTTAAGAACTTTCAGACTGGTCACTCCGGTCACAACTGCCTTTATGTTGTCATGCATTGATGTAATGAAATGCATTACATTCACATTTGTCATCGAACCTTGGTCCGACGTTCAATAGTAATGTTAAGCATCACTTATTTCATCAAATTCATATATAATGAGCACTTCCAATATATTATTCATGCATCAAACGCATCAAACATTCAATGTCCAGAATCAACACAATCACATTCACATAATACTTCAATACAAAATATAAAACAAACAATTAATCAAGTGAGACCATCTAGGTTACTCCCCTAAGGTTTTCTCTCTATCACGATCACGCTTGTGCATGATCGTACAACTGCCCTAAGGTTTCCTCTCTGTCACGTTCGTACTTGTGCACAATCGTGCACTACCTGATGGCTTTTCTCAAACCAGATTTTCAGGTAAATTTTTTCGTGGACATTTTAACAATAAGAAAGAAGTATTTAGGAAATACATTCTTCTAGAAAAATGTTCCTATATGTCTTAAGTTTCTAATGACACCGATTTCATACAGTTTGGTTCAGTACTCTACAAGTTATACCTAAAATACTATAGACTGTTCCCAAACTGCGACAGTGCATTGTACTCAACTTTAAGCCAAAGATTGAAACCAGTAAAGATAGAATTCAAATTTGATTCCTTCATTAAAATATATCCATATGTCTCTAGTTCAATATAAACTTAAAATCATCCCATTTGGATATGTACAGATTACGATATGGATAGAATACATATTCATGTTCAGTGAAAAGACTCCATCTTACATATTCCATCACACTTCATCATCATTTTCATCCTAGTTCTTCTCTTTTTCTTAGTCTATCATTTCTAGCTTATGTGCTTGTTATTTCCTCTTCATTCCTACTTCCATTTTGGTTTAATTTCAATCACCAAAAAGGAGAGTAGCAAGTGAACAAAATGAGGACAAGGTTTAACGTTGATGGAGGTGGGTAAGTGTCGTGGAAGTGAAGAAGCTTGAAGAAGATGAAAGTAAGAAACAAAATCGTTAAAATGGTCTTTCAATGTTAAAAGAATTATGGGTGAGTGTGTGACATGTGGCAAGTGACAATCGTTAAAATGGTCTTTCAATGTTAAAAGAATTATGGGTGAGTGTGTGGCATGGCAAGTGACACTTGTCACTTGCCACATGTCACCACCTTATGGTTCCCTTTAATAACTAGTTTATTTGTCTTTATTTTCTACTTCCATTGTCACCCAATTTTTAATATCATATTCTCAACAAATCCTAATACCATTTGCCAATTATTTCAACTTCCATTTTACACTTATTTCTAGTACCATAAATCAATTGTCTTGCCACTTGGCATTTTTTCTAGTCCAAAAATACCCAAAATTTCATAAATTTCTTAAATTTCACCAAAAAATTCTAGATTAACAATTATTATCACCAAATCAATTTTCAATACAAATAATCCATAATTTTCAATATGATCACATTTATAAATCAAGTATACCCGAAAAATGTCAATGAATGCATGTACAATTATTTTAATGTGTAGTAATTAATATTCACGTGTGTGTGTATGTTATATTATGCATAAGCAAGAAATGCACTTTCTAACTTCTCAATAATCTCTCATGTAAACTATTCTAGGGTTCTAACCCTTAACATAGGATAACGGGATGTTACAAGAAGGCAAAGGAAGGTGAAGCAGAAGGAAGGTGAAACCCAGGGCATGGTAGCTCATGTGCAAATTGCAAGATCAATGATTGCGTTACCATTGCACGATTCGTTTGAACCACCTTGAGCACAAGAAGAGTGTCAAGCTACCGACATTAAAAGAAGCGCTACTTGGGAGGCAACCCATAGATTGTTAACTCCATGTTATTATCCTTTGACGTTTAGATAGTTTGAATTTTGTACTTAGGTTATTTCGTTTCGAAATAAGGTCGAGAAGGTATAAGACTTCGACATGAGTTAGATGATCAAGGAAGTAAGCAAAAAAGGAGGTGAAAGAGCTATAAAAGAGTTAGGAAGGGATCTCGGGAATGTGTAGAATGAAAAAAGTTGGAAAATTGGAAAATTAATGCAGGCCACGATCGTGGCTCGGGTAAAACTGTTCACGCGATTTTCAGCTAAAATATTTACCATTTTACCCTTCCTTCACCTATATATTCATTTCATACTTCAGTTTTTCACTCACTTTTATTTTAACTTTATCTCTTTAAGTTTAGAAGCTCCAAATGCTCTCACTTCTCTCTGCTAACACCAAAGAAATTATTGAAACACTTGCAGAGAACTCTAGAAGGATGAAGGAGATGACACGCACATAACGACATCAGAGCCAAGATATACGTTGTATTCATCGATACCTCGAGGCTCAAGGTGTTCACCTGCCACCTCCAATACCATCTTGGCCTCCGTCACCATGAGACTTTATTTTTAACCCTTTTCTTTTAAATTTAGTCTTTATTTATTCTTTATTTTATGTTACTTCTTTCTATATGTGTTTTTTTGTTGCCTTCTCACATTGAGGACAATGTGTTGTTCAAGCATGGGAAGGGTTACATGTTTTGCTTTGACTGTGAATTTTGCATATTGTATGATAGTTTGTTAGGCTGCATATTGTGAATTGTTTGAATGTGTCGATGGCTTAGATGGAATGAAATTGATTTAATTTTGAACATAATCTATTAAGTTGCAAAAAGTCATTACACTCATAAAATTAGTGATCTGGGTTCTTTGGCTAAATATGCAAGTCAATTAGGATTTATTGTTAGTTTATCATCCTATAAGTTGTCACATTCATCTATAATTTTAGGTCTTTTGACTAAAGTAGTTTTTCTAGTATTTTTCTCATGAAAACAAGTAGCTAAAGCAACAAGGTAGGCATTAAATAATAAAAAATATTAATAAATTTTAAATAAATAACTATTTTGCTGGCCTTCGGGTTATAAATAGAGCTAGTAGCCAATTGAGAATGTGATGTAGCCGAGTAACCGGATTGACACGCATCACAAATGTGTGCCTTCGCATCAAAAGGCTATAATGATGTTCCAACTAAGCAACTTAATAAAAACATGACTTAATCGAGTAACCGGATCGAAATTCATCACCAATGTTGGCCTCTGTGTAAAAAGACTAGGTCCAAGTCCACAAAAAGTAATTAAAACATGGTTTCTAATAAAACCTACCGAAATTGTAAGTAGCTTAACTTTTCATGAAAACGTACTTAGGAGTAGTTACAAAGTTTGAATGACCAAATAATTATTAACGTGTGTGCACATTTGAAAAGGGTGAATAACTTGACATTTGGGTCTTGATTAATATGTATATTTAGTCCATAGCGCCTAGACACAGATTTTGCGTGTTAATGATTTGGAATAACTTTAATGATTGTGTTTAGAATTAAACTTATTTGATGAAGTTGAAGCCATTGTTTCATTATTGCATTGTGTGCTTTTTGATTTTACGTTGTTTGTTATTTGTTGCTTTTTTTGCTTGAGGACAAGAAAACATTTAAATGTGGGGATATTGATAAGTGTAAATTGCATCGTGTTTTAAGGCATAGTTTGATATGTGTTTAGCCGTTAATTCAATCATTTAGTATCTGTTTAGGTTAGAATTGTGTTAGTTTGTTAATTATTAATGTTTAAAGTGTTTTATGGGTTAGTACAAGTCTTTGAGCTTAAATATTGTGTTTTTGAGTTACCTTGATGTGTTTGCTAGTATTTCAAGGTCAACATCAAAGAACGGAGGAGTTTCAAAGACATTAGGGCTGAAAAACGGCCCACGATTGTGGCATGTCAGGCTACGATCATGACAGAAGCACCAGATTTGGCCCACGATTGTGACGTATATGCCACGACCATGGAAAAAGTCCAGGGAATGGCCCACAATCGTGGCATGGAAGAACAAAGGAGTTTTAGAGACATTCGGGCCGAAACAACAGTTCACTATCGTGGCATGTCAGGCCATGATCGTGACAGAAGCACCAGATTTGGACCACGATCGTGGCCTACATGCCACGATCATGAAAAAAGCCCAAGAAATGGCCCATGATCATGGCCTGCATGCCATAATCATGACAAAAAGCTCATATGTGAGCCACAATTGTGGCTTGTAGGGCCACAGTCATAGTCTACGTCAGGCAGATGCATAGAGGCTCGCGAACATCAAGTTTCAATGGATTTTTGGACCTTTCGACCCCAAAAAATCCTAGGGTTACCCAAAACACAAAAGGATATAAAAATAACAAAAAGAGGCAGGAAAATGTGCTTTTGCATCAGCCACCTAGAGAAACCCTAGAGAGAGATCATCGAGAGATAGAGGAAAAAAAGAAGGAAGAGAGAAGAGGAGAAGAAGTTGACTTGAAGTACTTCCCAAATCAAGAGGTTTCCCTACGTCGTTGCCTCCCGTCATCCATTTTAGATTGTATTTCCTGTTTTTTTTCAATTTTATTATTGTATAGAATTGGATTGAATAGTTGACGATAGGATCTAAAATGTCGAGGATGTTCTAAACTCACCTTCAGAATTTTATTCTTGAATTAATGAGAATCTGATTGTTTATTTGTTTATTTGATATTGTTGTGATTTGATTATGCTATTACATAATTCGATAATAAATTGAGCGGGTGAATCAAATGAAAAACGATTAAATTGGATTAACGAGAGTTAGGTGATTTAATAAATACCATAATTAAATCAGATTGATAATTTGTGCAGAGAGAGATCTTGAATAAGTTTTCAATAGTTTATTAGAGAACTTCATAACTAATTAACGCTTTGGATATGTTGTGAATTGAGAGATTACAACCTCCATAATCTGATTAGGGTTAATGATTTAGGGTTAATGGTTATAACTCAAGAGAGAGTAATCAACCCTAGGATAGTCTAGAACCAATAATCCAATAATTCATAATCAATTAGGTTAATATTTAGGATAGGTAAAATTCCCTTTCTCTCAATTGGTAATTTCCTTTGGTTGATTCTTGGGTGTGTTACAAATTACTTAATAATTAGTTTTTTAGTGTTTGATTCTTTATTCGATTGATTGAATTACATTCTCATATTAATTTCGTTGCATCTTGAATTTATGTTATTTGTTTCTGGCGTTAGATTTTAGGATTATATTAGTTCCCTCCTCACGGGATCAACACCTTTGGTACTACGCTAACGAACCATGTGCTTGTAGATTATCGAGGGTTAATAATTAAAACTTACACATAACTAAACTTCAATCAGTGAGATTGAATTTTTTACTGAAATATTAGTAGGTAGACTTAAACTAAATGTTAGAGGAAACCTGGACAAATCTATTTCCTATTAATTTTTTGGCATATTTGTCTAAGCATATAAGAAATATAGGCAATAATTTGGATATTAGCAATGATGTGTGTATGGCTTCCTAGGTATGTGTATTATCTTTGATGTGTATTTCCTCAAAAGAATGTATTTTTGAAATAATGTCTTGGATAATAATTTGGGGTTTAATAATTTTCTATTTGTAGTTTCTTATCGCCGTACTTAAGCACAATCATTGGTAGTGATGTTGCACTTCATTAGCAACAGAGGAGGTTAGGATATTCAACTAAAATCATGTAGATGATCACATTAAGCTAAACCTTAGTGAAGCTTTAGTGGGTTAGAACTTAATGTTTGTATTTTTATGATAAGATAATATCTAATTTAATTTTCTTTTAATAAACAAAAAAATTTGTGTTTATATCACTTGTTTTTTGGCAAGTTATGGTGTCACTTTTTTTTACAATGTTACAATTTCCTCATTCACATTTCCTATCTCTTATATAGGAGAACTCACAAGATATGATAACAAATAAAAATAGCATTTTGGAAATGTCATTTTGAATGTAATATTGGTTTTTTATTTATATATTGTTATTGAGATCACTTATAATGATTGAATAACATTTTAACTAATTTGACCGCTACTATAAAAAGCAGTGACCATGAAACTTACTTAGGTTATATCTTAGAACTTTGGTATAGTGATTAAACAAATAGATCATAAAATATAGTAGGTTTATGTGTTTATGTTATGAACATATTTAACATTCAATATATTGTTGCTAATGCACATCACTTGCAGTGGAAGTAGTTGAAGAAGATTCAAAAATACCTTTAAAATTGAATGACTACAACTTCTTGCACTACTAACACCTTCCTCTTGTAACTAAATTATGAATAGAAACACGGACGTAAAAAACTATTCCATGATTATTTGTAATTTAAGCATTATAATGATGATTATTGTTTAATAGAAAATGAATGGATTATGTTGAGATACTAAACATCTATAAATAGATTATACTTGGATATAGATAGGTTGTAAATGGCTATATTTTTCACTGAGGAATCGACTTTGAATTCTGTCTCTAAGGGTTTCGAAATTTGGCTTGAAGTTGAGTACTGTGTGCTATTGCATTGTGAGAATAGTTTGTAGTATTTTGAGTGTAACTTGAATAATATTGAATCAAATTGTGTGAACTTGGTGTCTTTAAAAACTTAAGACATATAGGAACATTTGTTTAGAAGAATTTATTACCTAAATACCTCATTTCATATGTCAAAATGGCCATGCAAAATTGACCCGAAAATCCGTCTTGAAAAAAAACTAGAAAGGCCATCAACGTGAGTTATTCTTCTTTTATGTGATTTTTGAAACAACAAATGGTAAGGTACTTTCATATGATGCACTTAGACTTGAATGTGATCTTGAATGAGCCTAGTTGATGATGAATTGAGCGATTAAAGTGAGGAAAGTGTATTAGGTATTAAAAAATGATTTAAAGATGAAAATAATTGGTTGTGAGACGCGTATTAAGGAAATGTACCCGAGATTGTCATTGAGCATGCATTGTACATAATCCATATATACATATGTGCATAAATGAGTACTTATATAACTGTGCAAAGTTGTAATGTGTGTAATGTGTGTTGGATGATATAGAAGAGCAATTAGAGCGACAACATCCAGACGTTGCTGGGACTTCGAGGCAATAGCTATCTGGAGCAAACTGTGTGTAACCTGGATGGTCTCACTATGATTATTTGTTTGTTTGAATATGTATTGAATTATTATGTGATGTGTATGTACTGATTGTGGACATTGAATGTCTGAGGCATTTGATGCATAAATAACATTAGAAGTGCTCATTGAATGTGAATTTGACTGAATATGTGATTTCTCAACTTAAATGTTGAATGTCTGACCAAGGTTTGATGACAAATGTGAATGAGACTATGAATGCGATTGATTGAGCACAATTATTGAGTGAATATGTGTGGTTCATTGCATTACATGAATGCATGAAAGATAAAGGCAGTTGTGACAAGAATCTCCAGTAAAAAGAGCCTAAAGCTCAGAACGTGCTAAGAGCCTCTGGCTCAATATGTAAAATGAGCCCTGTATCCCCAATGGATAAGGTATAGTATTAATGAGCCCGATATCCGCAATGAATATGGGACAGTGAAAAAGGCACTCGGTTACATCAACGTAATAATTGAAAGTGAGTCTCATAAACATTGCATATACAATTTGATATGTTTCGTATAGATGATTGATTTGAGTTGTTTGATCTATTATGAATGTGAAACGAGAAATAATGTGTAAAATTTTCTTTGATTGAATTCAATGTGAATTGTTGTGTTATGTTCTATAAGTAATCCATCGATGATAGGTAGCTCACTAAGTTTGCAAAACTCACCAAACTTTTAACGTTAAATTTCAGGTTCGAGAGAGGATACTAGTGACAGAGAGACTCTAGAAGAAGTATAGTTCTTGTACTTTTGGATCCAACAAATGACTCAAAGGTCAGTCAGCTGAGACTGAAGGATCTAGATAGAATTTTTGTATAATTCTTCATGTATGTAGCAAGTTCTGTATATAGAAATGTAAAATCTGATTAGTTTTTGCTAATGTACATATATGAATGTTGTTGTAAAGATAGAATGTACATATTGTTTAAGAAATGAAATGAGGAATTTGGGTTTTATCCATGGTGATTCTTATGTTTTAATTTATGATGCCATGAGTAAGTGAAAGTGATGTAGTTGGTGCATTGCTTCCATCGGGCATGTGTTCAAATGTCGGAAGGACGTATGAGCACAAATGTCTGATGGGAGTAGGGTGCCACAGTTGGGTGGTATCAGAGTATGGTTGGAATCCATAGGGAGGTATAGGAATATTAGACATGAAATATCATGAGAAATGCGGAGAGTAATCGAAGTTGTTGTCTATTATAGGTCATCAGCCATAGGTGATCAATTTGGAAGATCAGCTGACATAAACGACTTTGAATTAGTAGGAGCCAGTAGAGAGTCTTCAGTATCTCGAGCTGAAAGAATGGCTCCTAGAATTTCAGATAAAAGGGAAAGGATGTATGATAAAATGCGAAAGCAAGGGGCTGTGGACTTCTACAGAAGTACAGACCCTGCAGAGTCCGAGGGATGGCTAGAGAGAATGGAGAGAATCTTCGATCAGATAGACTACGAGTTAGACAAGAAGTTCGACTATGCAGTTTCCTTACTGCATAACCCAGCATACCAATGGTGGAAGACTGTTCCAGGAAGTACTACTAGGCCTTGTAACTTGAAGTAGGAAGACTTCCTAAGAGTCTTCAAGAAAAATTATATGCCTAAGATATACCTGGACAGAAAAATGAAGGAATTTTTGGATTTAAAGTAGGGAAGTTTATCGGTGGCAGAGTGTGAGATAAAGTTCAACGAATTGATGGGATATGCTACTGCCTTGCTTCCTATTGGGGGAGACAAGTGCAGGAGATTCGAAGATAGGCTGAACATGGAGGTTCGGACGAGGTTAGTCATTTCTAATCTGGGTAGTTTTACAGAACTACGAACTACCTCGACCTGAATTGAACAATTGTTGAATGACAGTCAAACATAATATAGATCAGAGTCTAGACTAAAAAGGCTCAGTGAATCTCGGAGTGGTTCTAGAAAGAAGTTTAGCAAGCATCAAAACTGATCTTCTAGACCACTGACTCGATCAAGATAGTCGGGGTTTAGAAAAAGGGGTAGCTTTATACAGTCTGACAGTGGAAGAGGTACAGTATCAGGTCAGTTGCTAAATTGTGAGCACTGTGGGAAAAAGCACGGTGGTTAATGCTAGAAACTATCTACAGCTTGCCTTCGATGCTGCTCATTTGGTCATCAGATCAGAGATTGTTATGTTGTATTTGGGACACCGTCTGGAAGGAAAGGAGGAGGAGTAAATGAAACTACTATCCAAAAGAGCCGAGCTAGTGGGTCTGGACAGAGAGGCCATAGTAGAGCCAAAATAAGCTCTGGGAGTCCTACTGTCGTGATTGAGGTGCGAAGCAACCAACCACAATCTTAGGCCTGAGTGTATACAATGACTAGATAGGAGGCTCAAGATTCTCCAGATGTCGTTATAGATGTGTTGCTTATTTTTGCTTATGAAGCTTTTGCACTAGATCCTGGATCTACACACTCTTTTATTACACCGCATCTGGCATTTAGGTAGTATTGTGATAAAGAACTATTGAAACATGGATTAGATGTGAATACACTGATAGGTAGTATTACAGTAATAGGAGAATTCTACAAGACGTGCCTCATTCAAATTGATCAGGCAGAATTGGAGGCAGATTTGATTGTACTACAGTTAAGGGAGATAGATATTATCCTAGGCATAGTTTGGATCATTGTTTAAAGGGCTATCATAAACTGTTATACTAAGGAGGTGATATTAGAATCTCCTAATCAGCCAAAAGTAGTTTTCTGAGGTATTAGTCAAGTAGTGTCAGCCAGGTTGATCTCATTCGTGAGTGCTTTAAGGTTGATGCAAGGGGGACATGAGGCTTATTTGGCCCACATCATCTATACTCGAACTGAGCAAAATGTGGAGGACATTCCTGTTATTAGGGAATTCCTGGATGTGTTTCCCGCTGAGATATTTGGCTTACGTCTAGATCGGGAAACAGAGTTCACGATCAATCTGGTTCTAGGTGCAATTCCTATATCTATTCCTTCATATAGGATGGCACCTGTGGATCTAAAGAAAGTGAAGACTCAGTTGCAAGAGTTGTTGGAAAAAGGTTTTATTAGACCCAGTGTATCACCAGTGGGAGCTCTAGTATTATTTGTCAGAAAGAAAGATGGAACTCTGAGACTGTGCATCGATTACAGGCAACTGAATTGGGTAACAGTGAAGAACAAGTGCCCGTTCTCCTTCATTTCATTTGTAACTATCACCTTAATTCATCTCATTTCAAGACATCATAATACTCTTCCTTATTAGCTCTAAACTTATGAATTATCACTCATCTTAACACAAAGTAAGACATAACTCTATCTACTTCTTCATCCATACATCATCATATTTCAAACTTCCTTTTTCATAATCATTTCATCACCAATTCTTTTTATTAAGCAACTTATGAACAAATTTAACACACTAAAATTTAGAACATTATCTCTTTATTGTTACTCATCATACACTCAAAGAAACAAGACATCAATATTCTCATTCTTCATCCACGATGCACAGATATAATGTCCACTAGTCTCATTATAATTTAATATCTATTAATCACCATATTTATTTCATATTCATACAACCCATGAGAATTAACATGTTACTTACTTGATTAAGCTCCAAGATTCTTCAAACTCTTCACGATCTCTCTTATCCTTAGATTTCTTCTCTCACACGTGCATCATCATTTAAGGGAGATAGGGTTAGGTCTTCTTGTGGCAAATGAAGAAGACAACAAAATGATAGTAGGAAAGAAGGGTGAGAGCAAGGCTTACATTGATAGGGAAAAAAAGAGAGGATCGTAGGTGAAGAAGATCGAAGAAGATGAGAAGGGATATTAACAAGAGATGAAGTAATTAATAAAGTGAAAGACTAATTAAAGAGAAGATAGTCCTTCACTTGGGACAGTTTCGTGCGTTATGGCATGTGGTGTGGCAAGTGGCACTTGTCACTTGCCACTTGTCACTTTCTTATGGTCTCTCTTTGGTCTTTTATTTAACTAGTCCATTTGTCTCCAATTTCTACTCCAAATGTCTCCCAATTTTCAATGACATATGTCATTAAATCCAATGGCATTTATAAAAATTTCCACTGCAATTTGACTCTTATTTCTACTACCATTTATCAACTGTCTTGTTATTTGGCAATTTTCCTAGTCTAAAAATACCCAAATTTTCATAAATTTTCGAAATTTCACCAAAAATTCTAAATCAACAATCATTATCACCAAATCAATTTTCAATACATATAATCCACAATTCTCAATATAATCACATTTATAAATCAATTATACCTAGAAAAATGTCAATGAATGCATGTACAATCATTTTAATGTGTACAATAATTAATATTCACATATATGTGTATGTTATATTATGCATAAGCATGAAATGTACTTTCTAACTTCTCAATAATCTCTTATGTACACTATTCTATGGTTCTAACCCTTAATATGAGATAATAGGATGTTACAATAAATATGGTCAATTATGCATCTATCACCTTTTCATATCCGCTAAGAATTGTTCTTAGACTATCATATTTTCAACAATTTAAAATATAAGTTTTGGTCTCGATAAATAGTATATCTCTACATACAAGTCCTTGAAGAAGACAACTATACTCTCACCAACCTTCTTATATCCATGATAGATCCATAATCATCTCTAAAGTGAACGCTTTGAATTTATTATGAAGTGAATCTTTTAATGTCTCAAAGCCTTTCAACTATAAATCAAATGTATCAACAAAGGCACTAGTTCCAATTGGATGTATTGTCATGAGATTTAAATCTTTAAAATTTCATCTTACTCCAACTACTTATCTTGAGAACCATTATCCTATAAATTACATTAAAATAAACATTTTGTTTAATAAGGTCTATAAGATTATATTTAACCTTTTTGATATCTTATAACCTTCTATTATCCAATTTATTAGTGATCCTATTAGATAATACACATTTCAACTAAGCATCAGATCTTAAAATAATTAACTTTGACTCTTTCAAAGTTTTATCATTTAATATCTAATATAAAATCTTGTTAATTGATTTAATTGAAATTATTGAAGATAATTTAGTATACTAGGCATATCTATAAAAGAAATAAATATTGCATTACACAATATCTCATATTACAGTTCCTCCTTACACAAATCCATACTATTATGGAATTTAGTTTTGAAAGTATTTTCCAGAAAATCTTATAGATAACAAAAAAACATTATATCTTAGTATATCGATCTCATTATAGTGCTCTAACATTCTCAATGCTTAATTTTTACTTAGATTTAAATCATTTAAACTTTTTTAAAAAATTTAAATGAACATTTCATTTAATACATACGATTATATCACAAAAAGTCTAGAAAATTTAATGAAGTTCAAGTATCATCCTTTTATAAACTGTTATTACATCTTATGTATAAGATTTCAAAATTCAATACCATCACCATATTTTCACCAAAGGTTGATTTGGTTATTCCTTAAATTAGCAAGTTTTATATGATTCATAATCAAATAGATACATATATCCTTGTATGTAACTTTATGATTCTCATCATTTTAGTTTAACCAATATGGCATAAAAGGATAGTCTCAGTTGTCCAACTTTGTATTCTTGCCACTTATGTTAAGCATAATTCTCCTTTAATCCAAAATATACAAATTATTTGTATAAATTTAGATCAATTACTTTTCCTCAACAATCTATATTATGCTTTGAACATTATGATAATGTTGAATTCAAATTTGCTTAAAAGACTGAATTAGATATATATACATATATGATCTTCATCGTATCACATATAGGCAAGAAAAGTCATGAAATAATTTTTTCTGAATGAATGCTAGTATCTTACTATAACAAATGCCTTCAACTGTAGTTCATGTTTATGCTTTTAGCAAGCTAAATATAAATGGAAAAATTCCATCAAAGTACTATATCTTTCAACTCTACTTTATATAACCTTTTACATCATGTTATAATAATGTTAATATACATTTTACATGTTGTCATTAAAATTTATAAAATATTAACCAATGTGAAATGTCATTACATTTTTGTCATCTATATGATATTGGCATATCTCTAAAATTTTGTCACCAATCCTCAATAAAGATTAAAAGCAAAACTACATAATAGACATACAAATTTTCTTTTGTATCTTTGATAATTCTTCTTAAACCTAGCCTATGTCTAAGAAAGTTCATCCACAAATTTCTAGTATCAACTATACTAAACAAAGTAATTTATACTCAAAATAAAATATAAATGAAAGAAAATAGGTTATAGGTTATATGTTATAATTTCCGAATAATATTAGGACTTTAATAATGTATTTGGTTATAGCTATCACTATTATTCATAAAGATTACTCTAATACCTCTAGTAGGTTAGGATCATATTTAAATTTAGTTGAACTTGAGTTTGCTCGACAAATCATCTAAACTTAAATTAGGTAGATAATAAATTTATCAATCACATCTTATATGACTCCCAAATCTGTTAGGCGATAGCTCTTGCCAAAACATATCTTATATGTTATTTTTAATCATGTCTCTGAATTCATATGATCATAAGTTTGCTCATCCAAATCAAAAAATTTAGTTAATACTTATTATTATAAACCAAATATATTTGGATTTAAGAAGCCTTAAGTTTGTTAGCTTAACAATAAACATAACTTTGTTTTATTCTTATAACAATTGAAGAAAACAATCTTGTTTGAAACATTTACTTCATATTTTAATGGTCATATAGGGGAAACCTTGAATAGATATTCATGGACTCATAGGAGTTTTGGGTACAGTAATAGGAATGATAATAGGACTACTGTGTTGAATCTCACGGTAGTGTTTGAGTTTGAAATAACTAACTCCTTTTTTAAAGAAAAACAAGGAGTACCTAGTGACTTTTAAGAGTAGAAACCCGAAAACTCAAATTAACTACTTCCTCGTAAGGTGGAGCAATCAAATTAGTTACAAGGATTGCAAGGTAATATCTAATGCTTAGCAAGGTAATATCTAATGCTTACTTGTCAACTCAGTATAAATTACTAGTTTTGGATCTTATAGTTAAGGGTTGAGGAAGAAGAGAAGTCCTAGGAGGTGTACCAAAGTTAGATGGTGGAATTTGAAAAGGGATACAGTGGAGCAAATTAGGGATAGAGTAATATACGGAGAAGAATAGAAAGTGGAAGGAGATGCTAAATAGATGTGGGAGACATAGCAACTCCTTTGAGGAATATATTTAAAGAGATCTTGGGTATTTCCAAAAGGCCCAGGACTAGTAAAACAAAGTCTTGGCACTACAAAAAAAGTATAGATTCTGCGACGTTTGAGTTAAAAACGTCGCAGAAAAGTATAACATTTCCCGACGTTTAGAAAACGTCAGGAAAAGTGAGAATATTTTGCGACGTTGTTAGTGGACCACGCGGAATTGGAGAATTATATGAGACGTTTAATTATTAAACCGTGGGCAAATAAGTATAACGACGTTGTTATGAAGTT
>JAOSBM010000205.1:17897144-17914276 GCA_027568955.1 Erythroxylum tenue
CACCTCCCATTCTTCCCTACTAAGGAGCAGATTTGAGGTGTCGTTCCACCGCTCGGCTAGGGGGTACCTCCACGGCCTAGGGGCAAAGGCAAATCCCGGGGGCCTCACAAAGAAGTACTTCGTCCTCTAAGATTGAACTTTTGTAGAAGTCCCAGCCGGACGATAGCGCACATCTCTGTACTAAAGATGGGGGATCCCGGCCCCAGTATTCGAACTCTGGTTCATCCTCAAAAAATGGCGAAGGATATCGATCGAAGGAGGGTACCCGAACTGATGGCATAGCAGAGCCAGCCTGTTAATAAACCTCCAACCGTTCAGAGGAAGCTAGCTTGGTCTCAGCTGGTATGCACCACACACCTCATCGATGTTCGGGGCATAGGGAATCTGCATGTCGCCGACCGAGAAAAAGCTGTCAGAAATAGCAAAATACCCACCCGGATTGCTATGAATCCGCTCATTCTCGGAGGCCAACCTGAGTCCCCAGGATGCAGGGATATTATTTTTGATGACCGATCGATTCAACTCGGTAGCGGTCATTGACGATTTGTCTTTCGGCGGCTCTCCAACGACCATCCCACCCTTTTGGTCACTAACTATGATTTCCTCAATCCTTCTCACCACCTCCGGCACCTTCGTTACTTCCGCCGCTATCCCAGCCCTAGAGCTAACTTCACTTTGGGAACTAGATGACGACATGGTCACATAAAGGAAAGTTATAGGGTGAAGAAAGGAAAAGGGACATACCTAGTTTAATGACTGAAATTGAGTGTGAAAACGGTGAAATTCCGGTGACTGCAAACAAAAGAAGTAAAGAAAGCAGAGATTGGAGAAGCGAATGCGCAAGAAGAAGAGAAAGGTGTTGATTCTGGACATTTATAGCAAAAATCTGAATGAGCGCACCAACCAACGGTGGACGCGCGGCCAAATCCTAGCCGAGGGAGGACGCGTGGCACGATCCAAGCGGTGGGGAACGTTAGGGTTACCAAAGAATCGAAGAGGTGTCTCAGTTGAAAGGACACGCATGACAGCATATGACAGCGAATGACAGCTACGCGGCAGTTAAAAAGGTGCATCGATTCAAATTTTGAATGGCACTTGGAAGATGCGTATCGTCAAGTAATAATTAAACCAAATGGTACGACTAGGCATCGACGCCCGATCGATCGCCCTACTTCGAACCCTAACTGATCGATCGTCCAGCTCCAACACGGGTCCAAACTCTCGCACGCCAGGTATAAAAGCCCGATCGATTTTCTGTCATAGCAGGAGCTATTGCATATAGGACATCGACCTTCAACCGACCAGCTTCGGCATGGGATGTCATGAAGACGAGCCGTTCAATCGTAAAGTACTCCCTCGAGCCTTCTCCTTGATCAGACTCGAAGAGTAGGGGGGCTTATGGTTGGGTCGGCCATACAAGGCCCAATCCCAGGTTCAGGTGTCGACGGCCCAGTAGTAGGTGACAATCTCCCATGCAAACACTAAGACTTACGTAAAAACCTAAACCTAGCAAGTTAGTCAATATATAAGGTACTATTTTGCCATGATACACGTACGAGACTAATACCTTACTTTTCTCTGTTCTCGGCGATCAAAACCCTCACAAAGCAACTGACTTGAGCGTCGGAGGGGCCTTCCGGGAACCAACCCCCGGAGCGCCTTTATTGTTTTGCAGGTATTCATCACGATGAAACTACTGAGACAATGGATCCAAGCAGCAACCTCTAGCCTCAACAAAATCAGGCTGAACCAATATTTAAGATTAGATAAATTAAAATATTATCATTTCTTTTAAGTATATAAGTAAATAAATAAATATTTATAGATTAAGATTGACATCTAGTGATGCATCACGACCATTCAAATATTTATGAATGTTAAAGTGGTTTTTATTAACCTTTATTTGTATGATTTTTCTGTATAATTCAATTCTTTTATCATATAATAGTCTAATTAGACATAGAGCATGAAATTAATGTTGACTTCATTTGAATCCAATCATGTTAGTTCTTTGTTATTAGTACCTGTTTCAATTAATGACATTTAAAAACTATTGTCAAAGTGTCATTATACCTTGGCCAAAGATTTCCTAAATCAATAATAAACGTGAACAAAGTAACATTCCCTCTAATCACTTTAGGGTGATGAGTTCTATATTGATTACTCAACTTCCTCTATATAGTTTATGCTATATCTCGTGAGTATCGATTGAGCTACTTTTGACTATAATAAGTCATAAGTATTATCAAAACATAACAATTTCCATATGAGATACTTTAGAGATTTTAAGTCAAAAGATCACTTATATAATGATGACAAAACAAATTTAATATATACACAGGTAATGTTTTAAATGGATTTCTCATATGAGGTTAGTTCAATGAATTTGTTCTTTAACAAGTACCCACATGTTTGTCTAGGTATCTTCATATTTTAGTCAATAAGATCGATTACTTCCTTCACAAGGAAAAATATAATGTGTATTAATTCGTTTTACATTATATTAATGTCTAATATTAATATAATAATAACTAGGAATAATTTAGGGATAATACATAAATACAATATGAATATCATAGTTATGGTTTTATTATAATTTCATTTGTAATGTATATTTACGTATATATTTTATCATATATATATATATATATGTATGTATGTATGTATGTATAAGCAAAAGAATGCCTTTAAAGAATTATGTTACTAAACTATGAATAATCGATTGACTATAGGACATAAATTAACGTAAATCACATAAACAGTTAATTTCAAAATATTCCTAGAGAAAGTTTAATGTATAAGAAATTGCATCTTCTTCCTTCAATAACTAAACACAAGCACCACTAATGACCTATAAAGATTCTCACATCCAAGTTTGAGAAGATTTTAGATTTGGTATCAACAATGATAGGCAAAGACATTAAAAAATTTTCTATTGGTATTGGACTACACCAAGGCTCCGCTTTAAGCCTTTTTCTGTTTGCAGTAGTGTTGGATGAGCTTAGCAAACATATTCAAAGAGAGGTACCTTGGTTTATGTTATTTGCTGACGATATGGTCTTAGTGGATGAGACAAGGGAGGGGGTCAATATCAAGATAGACTATTGGAGGGAAAACGTTAGAATCGAAAGATTTTTAAATGAGCAGGACTAAGATTGAGTACTTACAATGCAACTTTTCAGGATGTCAGGTGGTCCATGATGTGGTCGTAACAATTGGAGCTAAAGTTGTACCACAGAAATCATGTTTTAAGTACCTTTGGTCTATCATTCAGAGTAATGGCGAGATCGATGCCAATATAGTCTATCGTATCAGATCCGGATGGTTCAAATGGAAAAACACATCAGAGGTCTTATGTGATAAGAAGATCCCACTCAAGCTTAAAGGTAAATTTTATAGAATGACGATTCGACCAACCATTTTATATAGGGCGGAGTGTTGGCCCACCAAACGCATACATACCAGTAAGTTATTGGTAGCGGAGATGCGGATGCTCTAGTGGATGTGTGACATTACCAGAAGGGATAAGGTCTAGAATCGTACGAAGAGAGACAAACTACAAATGGCTAGTATTAAAGACAAGTTATGAGAGACAAGACTCAGATGGTTCAGACGTGTGAGAAGGAGGCACCCTAATACACCGACGCGACACTGTGAGGAAAGAACCCTTCAAGACCACAAGAGGGAAAAAAGAAGGCCACACAAGAACTGGGAAGAGGTGATCAAAAAGGATATGGCAGGTGTGGCTCTTATCGAGGACTTGGCTAGTAATAGAAAACTCTGGCGTACTAGGATACAGGTAAAAGATATCCTTTAAAGTGAGTCGACATAATCGTGCAAGTTCTATGAAGTTGTATAGTGTGACTTTCTTGTGTCGTATCTACCTCCTAGGAAGTCTCGCCTAATTGTCTACTATGTCGCTAACTAGTTGCTAGTCGTGGACAAGTTATTATACCCTGCATCTTGGCTTATCAGATTTATTAGCCGAGTAGCAATTGGACATCATTAACTCATACTAGCAAACTAGCCTGTATTTATTAGGATGCAACAGCTGTTGGTTGTCCCTTCGAGGACATCCGATAATATTGGAATGCTACAAAGCAGATTCACATGGCTCTTGCCCAAGGATGCCAAGCACAACTCGAGACAAGGGGAGCAGAACTTGACAGCATATGAGGTATAAGCAGACCTTAATAGCATCTCAAATATATATGTCCTGCTATTTTCTTAAATACTTTCCTCTTCTAAACTTGCATTAGAATAATTTTTTATTATTTCTTTTAAATTCTTCATGTCACATTTGTATGTGAGTCTACTAGAAACAGTCACTTTACTCTGTAGGAGTAAAGCTGTATACTATTAGACCTCTCTAGACCCTGTATTGATGTGAGATTTAACTAAGTATGATGATGATGACGACGAATAATAGATTTTAGATTTGGTATCAACAACAGTCTTTCAACTGATTATTAGCTGTAAGTGTATTTAGAAATTACCGAGTGTTTAAGTGTTTTCTTTTGTTTTTGAAACCAAAACAAATTCATAAATCAAATGAAAGCATCAAAACCAGAAGAAGCAACTAAACCCAAAGCCAATAGGCTTTACCCTATAACACCCGAACCTAGAACCTCTTCTGAATTGATAACAAACGACGGACAATCAATAGAAAGAACTGAAACAATACTATTTGGGATAGAATCCCAAGCAAACCGGTATGCATAAGATAAAGCCACCCTCGCTAACGTGTGAGCAGCCTTATTAGCGTTCCGAGAAGTCCAATGGAAGGACAAAAACTGGAAATCATTTTTTAAAGAGAGGCAGTCAGCTAACACAAAACCCACCTCTAGCAGATTGCTGGAGGAGTCATTAAGATGATTAATTACACTTAAACAATCCGATTCAATGACTATCCGATCAAGACACTGAGTCTTAAGCCAACTCAGAGCTTCTTTGATGGAAATAGCCTCAGCCAAATAAGCATCTACACAACCCAGAATATGACCCGACAGAGCCCTAACAAACTGACCATGATCATCCCTGAGAACAACCCCAAACCCCGAGCAATTATCGCCTGCCGAGACTGAAGCATCAACATTACACTTTAACCATCCCACATCAGGCTTACACCAAGAAAAAATACAAACTGGGGTGTTACCTTTAAAATGAATCCAGCTAAAAGCATCGGTGGCCTCATTCCAATTTGAAACAAATTCATCGGCAAAATATATAATAGCATTCGGAGGAGTATCCTTTTGCTCCCAACACAATAAATTGCGAAGGAACCAAAGGCTCCAACAGATCACAGCAATCCGATAGCCCAAAGCAGAATGCTTACCAATTAACATCGAAAAGATGCAGCTTTTAAAGTCCTCACTCTGTAGAGTAATACCTGCAGAGGTCCAAACACGACGGGCAAATGGGCAAGTGAGCAGCACATGGTTCATAGATTCTATCTGACCACATCTATTGCAAACAGGATCAATAGAAACCCCCTAGCCAAAAGTCGCTGCTTGCAAGGCACAAAATCACGCAATACTCTCCAGAGAAAATCCTTAACTTTCGGAGGAAGCTGAGCATTCCAGAGAGAATTCCAATTTCCATTAATCAAATACTCCGGAATAGAAGAGAACTGTCCAGCATCAAGTCTATACCCCGATTTAACACTATACAGACCGTCCCTAGAAAAATGCCAGCAAAAATAATCAGCAGGCAGAGACGGTGAAATATGGATTTTGAACACTTGCAAAGCATCAGTCGGGGCTAAAATACCATCTACAAACGAATGATCCCAACCCGATTTATCAGAATTGAAAAGTTCGCCAACTGTCAAATCCTCCATACCTGGCAACGGAGCGGACCGCACAAAAAATCCCTCATCGCAATTCAACCATGAATCGGTAAAAACAGAGATTGAATTGCCATCGCCCACTCTCCACCGAGCTCCTCTACCCAGCAACGATTGAGTCGAAAAAATACTTCTCCAAATAAAGCTAAGGTTCCGACCTTCTTTAGCATAAAGGAAATGGCAATCCGGAAAATACCTGGCTTTAAACAATCTACTTGGCAACGAATTCGGGTGAGACAAGAAACGCCAGCCCTGCTTACAAAGCATCGCAAGATTAAAACAGTGTAAATCCCTAAATCCCATACCACCCAGCTTCTTCGGAGCACAAAGCCGCTCCCATTTGCCCCAGTGAATTTTAGATCGACCCCCTGAGGAAGACCCCACCAATAAGAGTTCATCATGTTATGAGGATCATCACAAATACCTTTAGGGAGGAGAAAGACACTCATACAGAAAGTTGGGAGAGCTTGAGCGATAGTCTTGAGCACGATCTCCTTACCCGACTTTGAAAGAAGACGATTTCTCCAGCTTTGAATTCGTTTACTGAGCTGATCCTTTAGAAAAGCAAAATTTTGCTTTTTGTTCCGCCCAATTAGAGACGGGAAGCCCATATACTGGCCATGATCAATGGGATTCGAAACCCCCAAAATTCGATTCACTACCTGCTTCACCCCCTCCTCCGTATTTGAGCTAAACATGACCCCCGATTTTTGGAAATTAATCGTCTGACCCGACGCTAACTCATATGTGGCGAGAATACTCTTGACGTTTTGACACTCCCTCGCCGAGGCTTTAAAGAAAAAGAAACTATCATCCGCAAAGAACAGATGTGAAACACTAGGCGCTCCTCTGCAAATGGTGATGCCATGTATCTCCCCTCGAGCCTCAGCCTTCCGCAATAGGGCAGATAAGCCTTCAGCACATAAGATAAAGAGATAGGGACTCAGTGGGTCTCCCTGTCGAAGACCACGGTGAGGAGTAATAGGGCCCACGGTTTGACCATTAAACACCACCGAATACTGAACTGTAGAAACGCAAAGCATGATCCACTTAACCCACCGAGCATCAAACCCCAATTTTAACAGAATAAATTCAAGATAACTCCAGTCAACTCGGTCATATGCCTTGCTGATATCTATCTTGAACGCAACATCACCATTTAAGCCCCTCCCTTTATTCTTCATGAAATGAATAATTTCAAAGGCAACCATGATATTATCAGAAATAAGTCTCCCTGGGACAAACGCTGACTGCAAAGGAGAGATAATTCGAGGAAGAAGAACCTTGAGTCTGTTGGCCAGGACCTTGGAGATGATTTTATAAATCACGTTGCAGAAAGCGATAGGCCGTAAGTCCTTCATACTACTTGGCTTATCCTTCTTCGGAATAAGAACAATATTAGTGTTATTAAGAGAGGAGGGGAAAACACCATTCTCCAACCACAACCACCGGCAACTCTGAGAAAAAATGTCCGCACCTACCATATCCCAACATTTCTGGAAAAAAGCTGGGTTCATACCATCAGGACCTGGCGTTTTGTCTGGGTGTATGGAAAAAATGGCCCGTTTAAATTCATCCATCGTAAAGGGGGCCAAAAGAGAAGAATTATCATCAGCCGTCACCACCAGAGAAATACAATCAAACGCGGCAGAGTTCGCCCCGGATAAGGGAGCCGCGAAAAGACCATTAAAATAATCCAGGACAATAGAACACATAGTATCCATATCCGACACAGCATTTCCGTGATCATCCTCCAAGAACTCAATATAATTAACCCGCTTTCGTCTTGAGGCCTGAGCGTGAAAGAAGCTAGAATTTGCTTCCCCATATTTAAACCAGAAAATTTTTGACCGTTGTTTCCAAAAAATGGCCTCCTGAGCAAGGAGAGTCGAGAGCTCTGATTTAAGCCTCCCTATACGCACATCCTCCACCTTAGCCTGACGTGCCGCATCAATTCGTCTCTTTAAGCTAGCAATCCGAAATGTAAAGTTATAGTCCTGAGATTGCCGCCAATCGATTAAAGCCGCACTGCAGGTAGAAATTTTGTCCAGAACACCTACATTCCTATCCTGAGACCAAGCCCCGGACACAACCTCCAAAAAACCATTGTCAAGCAACCATGTATTCTGAAACTTAAAGCGGTGGACTCTTTTAACCGGAAACACAGCGCTTGCAAAAAGCTTTATTGGGTTATGATCAGAATAGGAGCTTACCAAATTAAACAGTTTGTGGCAAGGAAAGAAATTAAGCCAATCCGCAGTGAAAAAAGCCCTATCCAGACGTTCCAGAACCAGAGAATCCGAACCCCTACCTCTTTCCCATGTGTATCCAAAGCCCACAAGGGGAACGTTAATTAACTGACAATCAGCGATACATGAACGAAACCCCTACATAAGCGAAACAGGGTAATCCCGACCACCAAGTTTATCATTAACCGACAGAAGATTATTGAAATCTCCCATGCACACCCAAGGTAATGTAGAACGACGAGAAAGAGCCTTAAGTAGTGCCCAGCTACTTCGCTTCCGATGAGACTCCGGAAAACCGTAAAAACCAGTGAATCGCCATGTAAAATCTTTAGATTGAACAATTTCCATATCAATGTGATTACTCGAGTAACCCAAAATTGTAGCATTGCTAGTATTATTCCAAAGGAGCGCAAGACCCCCACTACGACCATTCCGATCAACAGAAAAACAACAATCAAACTTCAAAACAATACGTAACTCCTCCATCCTACTAGAACTAACCAGAGTTTCAGTAAGAAAAATAAACTGAGGCTTATTAACTTTAACAATGTCTTTCAGAGCATTCATTGCACGCGGGTTGCCCAAGCCCCGGCAGTTCCAAGCAATACAATTCATGGCGATCGACGGGTCTCCTGCATGAGACCGTCCATTGATAAATCAGTAGAACTAGAAGCTGCATTTGACGAAACTGAGTGTCGACCACCTCTCAGCTCATCGAAGGTAGGACCAATGTAGCCACCTTCACGTGGACGTTTCTTGACTTCATCAACAATCATCACATCGTCTTCCTTTCCTCTATGGACAGCAGCAAACTCCAAGTCAGTGCCAGACGTATCCGATTCAGAAGCACGGTGGTCGGGCGTCAAAAGGGTGACAACTGGCGCAGGGTGGAATTTCCTATAATAAGAGCCATAATTATCCATAACGCTGTTAGGCTTTGATTTGGCCATGATCGGATATGGAATCCCGTGATTTGTGGACCTTTCAGCAAACTGTGCGGAAAAACAGGGATCCCGTCGCCACTGATTTGGACGAAATCGAAGCTGATCCCGAACCTCTGATCGAATCTCCTCCGGCCACTCCCTTCTGATATTCTCCTCTGGCAACTCAGTAAGTTTAACACAGCTAGCTTCGCTATGCCCAACAATGCCACAAAGATAGCAGATGAGCGGGATCCTTTCATAACTAAAAGAGACGTCAAAAAACTCACCCCCCTCCTTGCGTATTCTCTTGGTGCTCATGAGCGGTTCCGATATATTAAGGCGAGCACGAAAGCGCATAAATTGAACAATGGAGTTTTGCTTGCTTCCCGTATCATAATCCAAAAAAGAACCCATAATGTTACCCAAGGTTGTCACTAAACCTTCTGAAGCAAATCCAGGCGGGAGATTATGCACTCGAACCCAAAAATCAGCAAAATGGAACTCAACCTCCGCCGGATTCTCACCCTCCCTCATCTGATGAACCAACAGAATACAATTATTAAAGCTCCATGGTCCTCCAGCCAACATTTTCCGAAGATCTACCACATGAAAGAACTGAAACAGATAAAGCCCCTCCCCCCCGAAAGGTTTAATCGAACATCCTTTGATAGGACGCCATAGATTAAGAAGAGTTCTTTCCATGGCTTCAAAGTTGACATTCCGTTCACCCAAAAAACGACCTAACAGGCTCAGATTGTAATCGATACAACTCCCTTCGATATCCGATTCCTTAACCACTAATTCCGTGTCTTCTTTTTCATGGATGGACAACCTTTGAAGCTCAGATTCCATGACTAACCAAGAAAAACAATCAGCGACAAACGAAAAAACAGAAAACGTGAGACTAAGAATACGAAAACATGCACAAAGGCATGACTAAACTTGCACCTTTAGAGAGAGAGAAAAATGGGCAAGACGTTTAAGTGTTTTCAATGTTACAGAATTCCACTATGATGCTAAGATGCCGGAGGATTCTAACATAACAATAGCAGAAGAGAGGAGCAACATGAAATCTAATGTAACGTGACACACAAATAGGTTTAGTTAACATCTTAAATCTCATACTTTTAAGCTTTGTCCTTTATTTATATTTTTATTTTTTTAGTTTTTATGTTTTTCAAATTTATTAAGAAAAATTATTTATTTGAGTTTTTTATTTCTGTTATTCATTTTGGTTTCTTCTAGTTCTCATGATTTACGAAAACCATAAAAAATGATTTTTATATCTGTTTTATTTTGTAATCTGATATAGTATTAAATAAATATATATTTAATATTAATTATTCTACTAGTTAAGGTTAATATTGCGTACTACTAGACTTTTTTAGACCTCTCGTCAGCAGAATTTTTATTGGGTGTTGTTGTTGTTATTAATTTAATTTTTATAATTAATTTAAAAATAAAATAACTTTAATTTAATAATTATTAATAAATATAATTTAATATTTAAAATATATTCAAAAAATATATTTTTAAATAAAATCTGACTTAATAAATAAATAAAATAATAATAATTTTATAAATAAAATAATTGTATAAATTATTTATTTTAATAAAATATTTAATTATTTACTCATAAAAATAATATAGCTTTAACTTTTATCAAATCTATAATTATTATCAATAATAAAAATATAACTACATTTATAATAATAATCAAATAACTTTTTTTTAAATGGAAACTAAAAGCAGAAAGATAAAATTAAAAACTGCAATATAAAAATATTAGCGAAAGCAAACGAATTATTAGAGACACAAATAGGGCGCTTTTCGTAATTTCGGTTCTTGCGCCGTATTTTCCTATTTAGAAGCGAAAACCCTAGCCTATGTATACGTACTGCTCACCGCTGTGCAAGACCTCTCTCACTCTCTTGCGCGCCCTGGCTTCTCTCTTTTAGCTGTTCAGATCGATCCAAGAGAGAGACAAGCTCTGTAACCATGTTGGTTTATCAGGATATCATCAGCGGTAACTTTTCTCGCACTTTCATTGATGTTTGATTTTGTTGTTTCTAGTTTCTTTTTGACATCTTTTTTTATTTCTTTGGAAGTTGTTTCGATCTGTTTGCTTGTCAAGTTTGACCTTTTGGGTTTTTTAATTTTTTTTGGAAATTGGGTTTTTTTCCGACATAATTTTATTTGATTTGGTTATTGAGGTGATCAGTCGGTTTTCGTAGAAAAAGAGTTATGGGCCATGTGTAGTTTCTTGTTTATAGTGGCTTTTTCTTGGAACTTCTTGTATAATGTGTGTCATGGGCTGTATTAGTGTGGTCACTCTCGTGTATTGTTCAGCTTAATGGTTTTGCGTGCTAGTGTTATGTGATTCTTGATATAGCGGACGTTTTGTTTTGTTACTGCTTGTTAATTAATATTTCAATACTTATACTAGTTAAAGGATTTATCCTGGCGCTCAATAAATGCTCCTGACCTTAATTGGTGCTGCTGGATTTGATGGTTCCTGTTTTTGTAATCCTCATACTTAATATGTGTTAGCATGTTTATTGTTTAGAGGATTTTTGAATTGTTGATGCAGAATTATCAGCTTTTGTTTTGTTGAGTAAACCCCCAATTCATTTGCCTTTATTTAATGAACCATGACAGAGAAAGAAAGGGTTGAGGCTGGTGGTAAAATTTACTCCTACTTAATTTTTTAAAGATAAGGTCCTCCAAGCTTTTGTTTTTTTTTTGAGTAAACCCCCAATTCATTTGCCTTTATTTAATGAACCATGACAGAGAAAGAAAGGGTTGAGGCTGGTGGTAAAATTTACTCCTACTTAATTTTTTAAAGAGAAGGTCCTCCAAAGGCATAAAAGCAATAGCTTATTTAGAAGCGGTTGTGAATTTGGACTGTATTGCTGTAGTCAACTGATTGCAAATGGTTATTGAGAAGCAGTCACGGCTGTATAGTTGTTAATTATTGTTGATGAATTTCAGGAGATGAGCTTCTCTCGGATTCATTCACGTACAAGGAAATTGAAAATGGAATGCTCTGGGAAGTTGAGGGAAAGGTATTGCTAATCTGTGTTTAGTGATGCAAATTGTTCCAAAATACATTTTAACCGTTACTAATGCAAAAAATGCCCGTGTTGTTGGTCTGTAGTGGGTTGTTCAAGGAGCCGTTGATGTTAACATTGGTGCGAATCCATCTGCTGAAGGCTGTGAGGAAGATGAGGGTGTTGATGACCAAGCTGTAAAGGTGGTTGATATTGTGGACACATTTAGGCTCCAGGTAAATTGTAATATTTGAAGGATGTTAAGCGCAATTGTTAACTCTATCTCGAGGATTATGATATTGATTATGATGCTTTCAGGAGCAACCTTCTTTCGATAAGAAGCAATTTGTGACGTATATGAAGAGATTCATCAAGTTGCTGCAACCGAAGCTTGATGGGGAGAAGCAAGAGTTATTTAAGAAGCATATTGAGGGAGCAACAAAATATCTGCTTTCAAAGCTGAGTGATCTCCAATTGTAAGTAATCATTCTCCCTGTTGTAGAGCTGTGCTTGCTGTTTGGTGGTAATTACTTTTTGAGTTTTATTTAGACGGGTGCAAACTTGATCTCTAAATGCAGCTTTGTTGGGGAGAGCATGAAGGATGATAGCGCTTTGGTGTTTGCTTACTACAAGGAAGGTGCTACTGACCCAACATTTTTGTACTTCGCTTATGCTTTGAAGGAGGTCAAGTGTTAAGTAATGAGGATTACTGGCGGGCGGTAGCGCTAGCTTTAAGTTGCATCTTTGCTTTATCTTTGGTACTGAGGCCCATAGCCCTTATTTTTGTTACTATTTAAAGGGTTATCAATGTGTTGTTTGACAAATAATATAAAATTTGTTGGAATGTATTTTATAACTTAAATGGTGGTTTTATATGTGATTTGAGGGTGTTTATCTTCATGGTTTATGAGCAGAAATTTGTCTGAAGTTAATTCGTTTACCTGCGACTGCGAGAATAATAATATCCTTGCCAACAATTACCATCGTTATAAAATTATTGGAATTGTTTTATCGTCAATAGTAGCCCTCTTGCATCTTAAGTAGGGAGCGGGAGCGGGAGCACAATAAAGATGGTTCACTACCGAATCATCTTATATAAGTAACTGTATGTATACAGCTAAATCATTTTATAACCCATCCTTGTGCGTGATATAAAGTTTTAATTTATTTCAAATGCAATTTCTCTATTTTGTTTGTTCCTACTTCTTTATTTAAATTAGTGGGCTCATTTACGACACCTTAAACAACTAAGATTATTGATACGACCTCCTCTCAGTCCTCGAAAGGGATTGTTGCTGGCGATGGTTAGGGAAGCTGAGAAGCGTAGAGAGTCGCTAAGCATTAGTGCCTTCTTGACGAGAATAAACCCATTGCTGGCTGGATCTGAAAAGAGAAAAAGAAAGCTCAGGTCCTTCGAGAAAGGAAAGTAGCGGGATTTCAAAGTTTCCGGAATCGAGGAAAAATAACAATTTGATTCCACCTCAATGCCAAACCTTGACGAAAACGTAGAAAAGTTAATCAAAAGTACCCAAAAAAAAGAGTAGGAATATGAAAATTATGTGGAGGTATCCGAATGAAGACGAGAGTGAGCGTCTGGACGAAAAGAAGCATGAATGTGTGTGGTGTGTAAATAATGCAGGTACTTTTAAACTTAATTTTAAAATTTTAGGTTCAGTTGATATTACTTCTATTTTTTTTAGTAGTTTTTAGTTTTTAATTTTTAGTTTTAATTTTTAATTTTATAAAAACAAAATTTTATTTGGTTGTTAATGTTAATGTAGTTATATTTTATCACTAATAATAATTACGTATTAGATAAAACTTAAAGATAAATTATTTTTAATTAAATAAATTTATTTATTCTCTTATATAATATTTATTAACAAATTATTAATAAAATTATGTCATTTTATTAAAATAAATAATTTAAAAATAAATAATTTATTTATAAATTAATATTTATTTGAAATATTTTAATTATTAAATTAAATTTTATTTGAATAATTATATATTTTAAATTTAATTATATTTATTAAAATTTAATTACGTATTAATTTAATTATAAAAATTAAATTATTAATAATTTTATTGATAATTTATTGTAATTCATTAAATATATAATGTTGAATTAAATTATTCATAATTTTTATCAAAATTTAAATAATTAAATAATATATTAAATGATAGTAAATCATATTATGAAAAAAAAGAAACAAGAAACAAAAACACCTCAATTTTTTTTACTGAATTTAAAAACAAAACAGAAAACCAAAAGTAAAAATAGAAACAAACACCCCCCAATTTTAACTCTTTTTTGGAATTAATATCACTAAATAAAATATAATTTATTAATTTATATTCTTATTGTCTATAACATTATTATTTTAATAAATAAAGGTTGTGTTTATATTCCAACCATAAGACCTACTTATAATACTTTATCATATCCTAATGCAACTCTTCAAAATTTTCTAACCAATGTTCCGACAAGCATTTGCAAAACTATCAAAACTAGAGATGTCAATGGTCCGGGCTAGGGGCTCAGGCCATGGTAGCCTTTGGCTGGCCCGTGGCCCGACGGGCTGGGATGGGTCAACCTGTGGCCAGGCTTGACCTCATGGCCGGCCCATCATTTTTTAAAGAAAAACTTTCAAAATGACGTTGTTTTGGAATTAACGATCGGTATCAGAACCTTCCAAGGCAAACTTGTCAACAAAAGAAGATTAGCCAAATCTCAAATCCGATGGAAAACCCATTGAGTAGCCCTAATTAAAGAAGATTGATTGAGGTTGAACGCGAAGAGGAAGAAGCGAAGCTCAAACTAGAAATCACTTACCTCCTTAATCGTCTAGAGAAAGAGTTGATGAAACCATCAAGCTCTAATTCGGAAATTTCTAAGGGTTCTTTAGTGGGGGGAGTTTTAGGTAACTCTAAGAATTTGTTTTGGGAAATTTCGAAAGAAGTTTCACTTGAGGTTGTTTGCTACACGTAGATCATATGCTTCTAGATACAATGTCGTTTGGCTTGCTTTTGTTATCTTTGGAAAAGAATAATTGTTGTACTAAATCCTTTTCCTTATTAATTCATTTTAATTTTTCAAAAAAAAAAAGACATTTCGTCAACTTCTAAACTTTTACAAATTGATACATCACTAACTTTTCCACCAAAAGAAAACCTTCCTTGGACACAAAAAAAAGAACACATACTCAACCAAGAATTCATATCTACCCTTCAACCAGTTCCAGATAGTTCAAAAAGTCATACAATACCAGATAGCTATAATAGTCACATTGACAACCAAAACTCTGATTCTTTTACAAAAAACTATGAAAGTTCATAACAGTTCGCAAATCTCACTCAAAATATCTCAAATGATGATAAGTGTTCTATATACTCTTTTCAACCACACACAAAAGTTGAATATGAGGCTGTCGATGTTGAGTCAATGACTGAACCATTCAAACCACAAGTAACTCATGTCTACAAACTTACTATAGGTCCACGGTTCACTTTTGATAATGTCCCACTAACAAATGACTAAGCCTTATTTTTTAAAAAATATTCTTAGTTATAATTTAATAGAATGATAAAACTAGCATATATTATGCTTTTTTTCTTATGATGCAAGTAATTAATCTTATAAATTAAAGTATCAAAATACTTAAATAAATGTATGAATGCTTATTAAAGAAAAATTTCACTGAACTAGTTAGGATCTCAAATCTAATATTACTTATGTGCTTGTAGATTTCCTTATTATGATAATTGTACAATTAACTTTTGGACTTTAGATTACCAAAATATCTTATATGAGAATGACTTGGTCGATAATACTTGGATTTACTATGATCTGTAAAATAATAATTAAGTAAGTTAATAAAAGATTTGTCACTCTAAAGTAAGTAGATTGAATGTTTCACTGTTCTTAATTAGTAATGATTTAATGGATTCTTTAGTCATAATAAATTGAGGTTTGAAAAGATGCTTTCAAATATTAATTATAAATCAATTACTAATTAGTAATAATGAACATAATTGAATTTATATAGAGTAAACACTGATTTTATACTCTATGTCTAATAAGAATATTTAATGACGAAAGGATTGAATTATATATTATAATTATGTATGAGTAGGTTAAGTCTACCTACTTTGTTATTTTTAATATTTTGTTTGTCATGATATATTATTAAAAGATTAATTTATCTAATTTTAATTTAGAATTATAATTTATATTCATCATAAACATATTATGAATCTAATACGTTAAATATAAAAATCAGTTTAAAAGAGAAAAGTTTAAGTTGAGTTTGAACTTTGAAGTTTAAGAAATTTTAGAAATCCAAGTATAAGATATTTGATTTTATTCAAATTAAATTATAATTATAAGTAAAGTTAAAATTTAATTATATGTGAATAAATTGTAGTTGATAATTTAAGAAGAAAATATTTATAAAAGAATTCGAATTAAGTATATTTTAATTTTATGATTTATCTTTTTCAAATTGTTTAATAAAAAAGATTTAATCAGTAAAAATTTCGTTATCTCATTAAAAAGAAAATTTCGAGTAATTTATTTAACAGGAGTATTACTCCTTAGACTGAAAATGTGTTGCAGGATTGTGGCTTTGCTAAATCAGTAATTAGCAGCAGCACTGCAGTTTTGTAACCTTATCGTCCAATTCAATATTCGGCACTTTTGTTTTGTAACGTACTCATCACGAAGCGTAGGAATGGAAACTGGGAAGGCTCCCGCTGCTTCTGGTTGTTTGTTGTTGCTCGTAGAAGAGCAGCTGAATTTCATCATATTCTCTACTAATTCGGGTACTCTTTGTTAAGCTTTAAGAAACAAAGATGCCATAAATTTGCGAGTATATTCAGGAATTTAATACAACAAAACATGGTTGCATAGGAAATTATGATTAGGGCTCTGTATTCTATAGGTTATAATTAATTAGTATTTTATTTTCTAATTAGAAACTTATAAGTCCTTAAATTATATTTGTGATCCTTTTATGAATTTGATTTTCTTTGTATGTTTATTAAATATGATATGATTATTGTG
>JAOSBM010000205.1:18072857-18090000 GCA_027568955.1 Erythroxylum tenue
TGTGTTGATGGATTGGAAAATTATAAAAGTGAAATTTATTGAGTACCGATGGTATGAAAAGAAAGAGAAAGAAAAAACAATTTTGTATCAATTTTGGATTAAACCTTCGATTTGCATTCGGTTCCGCTTGGATTTGTTTCCGCTTCGAAATTTTCTTTCGTTTGCTTTCGCTTTTGGAAATCATTCCCATTCGTGTTTCGTTTCGTTTTCGAAAGTGAGTTGGGTTCCGGGGACGGGATCCAACAATAGAAATTAAAAGTCGAGAGTTACAGAGTAGAAGTCGACACAACAGTTTTATCCTGGTTCACCCCAAACTGTGGGCTACGTCCAGTCCTCAGAATCCTTTATGAGATTTCACTATTCTTCTAAAAAATTCAAGTATTTTTTTCACCAAGCCTCTTCAGGTCTCTTACAGCGAGTATTATTTTTCTCACTTAGCCTCTTTAGGCTCCCAGCTTCTCTTCTCTCTTACAGAGGGATATTGCGAGCTTTGTTACAGAAAATAATAGCTCTAAAGTTTAGCACAATGAGTACAGTGTTTTTCAAAATCACTAACTTTTTGAAAATACTCCGACCTGTATTTATAGCCTTTGTCTTCAACTGCTTCTTGATAACCACTTCTTTCTTCTTGTTTCTTGATCTTTGAAGAAACGGTTATTCAGTTGAGTTCTGTAACTAACTCAAACTAATTAACCATCCGACGTAGTATTGGGTCTTTGTCTTCGAATTGCTTCGACTTACTTTTGCTTCTGCTTCGTCTTAGTTTCTTTCGTCTTACTTTTTCTTCCGCTTCGTCTTAGTTTCTTTCGTCTTACTTTCGCTTCCGCTTCGTCTTACTTTCTTTCGTCTTACTTTTTCTTCCGCTTTGTCTTATTTTCTTTCGTCTTAGTTTCTGCTTCCGCTTCGTCTTACTTTTGTTTCTTCTTGCGTCTTACTTTTGTTTCCACTTCGTCTTAGTTTCTGCTTTTGCTTCGTCTTACTTTTATTTCTGCTTCTACTTCGTCTTAATTTCTTTCGTCTTACTTTCGCTTCCGCTTCGTCTTAGTTTTGCTTCCTCTTGCATCTTACTTTTGCTTCCGTCTCACTTTCTTTCGTCTTAGTTTCTGCTTCCGTCTCACTTTCTTTCATCTTAGTTTTTGCTTCCGCTTCGTCTTACTTTCTTTCGTCTTAGTTTCTGCTTCCGCTTCGTCTTACTTTCTTTCGTCTTAGTTTCTGTTTCCGCTTTGTCTTACTTTCTTTCTTCCGTCTCACTTTCTAATATTATTATTATTTGATTTTCATCAAAATTATTAATCGTGAAGTCATTTTGACTTAACAAATTTTGCTATTAATTCTTGTAACACCCCCTATACGGGACCTACAACCATCTACACATAAGGCAACCAATTTCCTGTACATACATTCATGACATGCATTTCAGTTCAATGCTGTACATATACACTTTACAAAACTCCCCAATGCTGAACATTATCATTTAATAGTAGTAAAACATCTTTACATTTACATGGCAATCCAAAAGAAAACATATAATTTCCTTTAACCATTACATGTGCAATCATCTGTAACTAAAAAAACATTCCAAAAGTACCTTTTCTTCTATCTATTGGCCTTGGTCCCTGCAGATGTTCCCTATACCTCACTCCTATGACTTGGACCTATACGGTTTAAACACTTAGTTTAGATAACCACTCACAGCAGTCGTCTACCAAGCACACACATTCAGAAATATCACAACTCATATACTATAAATTCACATTCATGAACAAACATTGATATTCAATGCTCATATAAACCATGATGGCATACTTAAGCAAAGTACATAATGTAAATATGCTTCAATATGTTATTCATATACTTTGAATTCTCATTTATAAGCCAAACATTGATACTCAAAGCTGATTGATACAAATTATCATTACAATTGCACATCATTACAATTAATACAAATGCTCATCAATATTGATTATTCATGTTTTCATGTTGTGTTTCTTATTTATGACTATTAAATTTCCTTTCTGTGTTAAGCCTACACATTTTCTGTGGGTGTAGATAACGGGTGTTATGGATATCCCAAGATATTAAATTGTGGATACCCGAAGGTATTAAACTGTGGATACCTGAAGGTATCGACCTGTGGACACCAATGGTGTCAAACTATAGTAGTTGCACTGTAACCATATAAGTGTGCCTATCTATCCACAACCAAGACAATAAAGTAGGGACTATAACATTTCTTTTAACCATTTGCAAATTTCAAAATTCATGTATTAACAAATCATATGAAATACATTTCAAGTCATAAAATCTATATTTGCGTCCATACATGTAATTCATGGCTTATCACCATTAGAAGGGTATCAAAATCACACTTGTATAATCATACTATACACATATGATTATTGAATATGCATACAAATCATTTATGTATATTTAAATTTTCTTTGGAATGAATTATTCTCAATCTTATATTCCAATGTTTAGTCTCCCAATTCACATGCGGTAAATCCTATTTTATTTATTTCTAGGTGTTTGAAAATTTTCATTCACATTCATAAAGGTTCGGATATGATGCAGTAAAAATCGGAAACAAAACCATTGTCACGGACGTGAAAGAAACTTTTTCTATTCATACCACTACTTGTTCCTTAATATTCATATAGAAAACTTCAAAATAGGATTTCTAGGTCTTCTAGACATTTGTCCCTTTGTGTCTCTCATTTCTATAACACTAACAATCAAGTCATTTGTACTCCTAACTTATGAGATACAGACCAAATATCACAAACTGCTCCAAAATAGGGACAACATCAGGTCACTATTTTCGATCTCAATTTCCTAAGTCATAAAGCCAGAATTAAGTTAGAGTCCCTTCTAGAGATATTTAGCTCTATTTCTTTTCATATGCAACTAAAATCAAACAATTTGGAGGTTTTTAGGCTGAGTTATGACTCAAACAATGTGATTGACTCAAATACCCTAGACAGAATTTTACTATAGAATAATCTCTTATCATATTCAACCAATTCTATACAAGATAACACCAAAATAGCATCAAAGTATCATCCCTGAAACTGTTCCATATCTAAATGAATCTTTTTACACAATCAAATGTATGCAAATACAGAAATTAACTAAGTGAAGTCCCAAACCTTAAAATTGGCAAAGTGGTTCTTCTAATGCTTTTCCTTCCCTTCCTCTTTGGCTTTGCTTGAATCACCAAGTGAAAAATGCTGGGATGAAGAAGGTGAAATAGAGAGGAGAAAAATTTGAAGTTAAGCCATCAAAATGTCGTCTATCTACCCTCTCCATATGCCTTTTCATGAATTTTCTAATCTTAGACACATGCTTTAATCCCATTAGACCATACGTCAAAATCCTATTGGACCATGTGTTATAATCCCATTAGACCACGTATTACAATTCTGTTGGACCATGTGTTAAAATTATATTGGACCATGTGTTACAATTCTATTGGACCATGTGTTACAATTCCATTGGACACACTTGCTTTAATGTTATTGGTCCATTAGTTGACTTTAGGAAAATTGCATACCGGTCTTCCTTCTTCCTTTAATTCCCACATTAGCAAATAATCTTATCAATTTATTTCCTTCCCCTATGTCTTAAGTTTCTAATGGCATAAAGTTCATGCAATTTGGTTATTATATCAGGAGTTATACTCAAAATACTACAGGCTATTAGAAAACAGAGATAACATCCATAACTCAACTTCAAATAGAATTCAAAACTCTTAGAGGCAGAATTAGATTTCAATTCCTTCATGAAAATTTTATACCTATGTCTCTAGTTTAATCTCCAATTGAAATTATCCAATTTGGATGTCTACAAGCTAAGACATGGCTAAATTACAGAAATTTGTTCAGTGGAACCTATCCATTCAACGAGGTACACATCCCAAATCAACTAACTTTAGTCTTATCATGCAAGAGTAATATAAAAATACATCCAATTTAACCAAAAACATCCCATTTACTTATGAAATACTTCTTTTATCAATTCCGCTCACATCACATTCATAAATCCAAGAAAACATATCAAAAATTTCCATACATATTTCACATCTTAGTATGTATGTCCATGTCGAAGCGAACAAATTATCCATTTACCCTTGTCTTTTACGTTAAGTACCATTATATCTCTTACTATAATTAGTGTACTTAATTCATTATGGTCACTTCTTAATACATCTTAGACATGCTATAATACTTCTAGGGCATATGTTAGGTCATTACAGGTTAAGAGATATGCTAATATCATATAAATAACAAAATTTAGTAACATTTTAGGATTTACTAATGGGTCATAAAATTTAAAGACAATATGTAAGATGAAAGTCAATACAATAATAGCATATCACAAATAGTTGTGCAGAGTAAGGTAAAAGATGCAGTATTATTCCACACAATTTAGCCTATTGAAAGCATAGATAAGGAGTAAAATTGGAGGCATTTAATAATTATCATTAAAAGGGGATGATTGCATGACTTTCTTGCTAATACTATCTATGGCAGAGATCATTTATTTTTTAATTTATGCTTTAGGTGTATGATATTGAGTATGAATTCAACATTATCATAATGATTACGGATTAATAAGAAATATATTATTGAGTAAAATAAATCGATCCAAATTCATATAAATAATTTATATGTGTTAAATCAGAGTGACTTATACTTAAATAAGTTGCAGCGATATAAAGTTAGATAATCAAAACTATCCTTTTATGTTATATTGGTTAAAAATAACATAACAATAATAAAAGATTGTTGTATATAGATATATATGTAAATATATTTTAATTATGAAGTTGCAAGGATATGAAGTTAGATGATAAAAATTATCCTTTTAAGCTATATTGGTTAAAATCAACATAATGATACGTATCTTTTAATTATAAATTGTATGGAACTTATGAAACTTGTTATATTGAAGGATGACCAAATCAACTTTTAGTGAAAAGATGATTATGATATTGAATTGTTAAATCTTATATATGTGATGCATAAGATGTAATAATAATTCATAAAAAGATAAATATTTGAAATTCATTAACAACTTTATATGATAGAATTTTGTGTATTAAATAAAATATTGATTTAAAATTATGAAAATTTCAAAGTATTTAAATTTAATTAGGAATTAAGGATCGAGAATGTCAAATAACTTCAATGAGATAAATATAGTGAGTTCCAAATTTTCTTGGTTATGTATAGGGAATGCCATTTTCTAGTGAGTAACTCCATAACTAAATTCAAAAATAGTATGGAATTGTGTAAGGAGGAAAAACACAAAACGAGATAATGTATGATGCATTTATTTCCTTTATAGCTATACTTAGTACAATAACTTGATTTCAATAGTTCCAATTAAATCAATTAGCAAGATTCCATACTAGATATGGATTTTGGAATGTAATGCTTAGTTAAAACATATATTATTCAACAATTTTAGGCCAAAATTGGATAATAGTAAGTTAAATATATTCAAAAGGTTAGATATCATATTATAAACCCCATTGAATAAACTATTTTTAATGCATAATTATAAGAGAATAGTTATTAAGATAAATATTAAGAGTAAAATGAAGAATGGTTATTAAGATAATTAATAAGAGTAAAATGAAGTTTGAAAAAGTTAAAATCTCATGATAATACATCCAAATGAAATGAGTTCCTTTATTGATACATTTAATAAATAGTCAAAAGTTTATGAGATGTTGAAAGAATAAATTTCATAATAAATTCGAAGAGTTTGTTTTAGAGATGATTATGGATTTATCATGTTTACAAGAAGGTTAAAGAGAGTATATTTTTCCTCTTCAGTGTGAATATGTTGAGACATACTTTTTATAGGAAACAAGAATTCATATTTTCAGTTATTAAAGATATGATGGTCTGAGAGAAACTTTACATGAGATATGAAAAAGGTAACAACTTAATTTTTAGGAGTAAGAGTCTACAGAAATAGATACACAAGTTGGTTATCTATTCTAATCTAATCATACAAATATTGTGCCAAAAATGTTAAGTATTTAATATGTCCAATACTTAAAAGATATCCATTATTCTATATATAAGTGGATATTTGAGTTCAAGGTCATTTGGATTTCAACTTTGGTTTGACATGAATAAAAATTAGTCATAGTTAAGGTATATTACTTAAAATAATATTTTTAAGATGGAAAGATTCTAATATAACATCAATTGCTAATTAAGAAATAATATATTTTTATATAATAAAATTGTTTATTTGGATTAATAAGTTCCTGAATGAAATTGTCATAATTCCTTACATTGTTGAAATAATAATGTATTATAGAACATTAGAACCATCAAGCATGTGAAAGGAGTTAAGATCTCATCAGATATCCAAGTAAGTATTTAGCCAATTTCTCTTAGTTATGGTAATAATTAAGATGAAATTTGTAAGATTTAAGTAAGTACTCACTAAAAGAATCATGTAGAATTCTCTCACTACACCACTATTCTAGTAGTAGTATAATCACCACATAGTGATTCAGTATAAGATACTTAAGCAACTGACTTAGTATAAGTAGGACAATGTTAGTTTATGCCCTATGAATAATTAGTTGGTTATAGATTTTATGACATAATTAATTAAAGAAACATACAAGATAAATTCCATAAGATAAGCGTATATTATAAATGAAATCATGAGAAGATCATATTTATGAGATTTATATTATATTTACATATTATCTGTAAGTTATTCCTAGTTGTTACTATATTAAGACTAGACATTAATAAAGAAAAAAGATGTATTTCTTGCTTATAAAAAGTAGTGGTCGATCTCATAGACTTAAGCTTACAGATACTTAAACAAAGGTGTGAGTGCTTATTAGAGAACAAATTTTAACTAACTCAATATGAGAACTCATCAGGAACATTACTTATTTATCTATGAAAATTCTTATTGTTATGATTGTACAAATGATCATTTGAATTAAAATGTTTAAAGTATCTCATATAGAGATTGTTATGTTTTGATAGAACTTATGACATATCATATTCACTGATACTCACTTGGTAGCCATTGGATATAGGATAAACTATATAGAGGTAGTTGAATGATCAATATATGATTCGTTGCCCTAAAGTAATTAGGGAGAATATTATATTTTTCTCAATTAACTTTGATTTGGAAATCTTTAGCCAAGGGGGAATGACATCTTGAAAATAGTTTTAAAAAATTATTCAAAAAATCAACCAATAATGGTGGAGAACTAATATGATTGAACTTAAATAAAGTATACACTAATTATATGTTCTATGTTTAATCAAAATGAAAGGATTGAATTGCACATGGTTTGTTTATGTACATTCCCTAGGGTTTGTTTATGATTTTTATGTTCTTTGTCGAGTATTCACATATAATAATTGATTATCAATTGTTACATTTTTTATTGCTTGTTTGTCCTTAATTTTTTTGCATGCATGTTCTTTCATTTTTTATTTATTTGATGAATAGTTTTTTACTGTTGTTATTGATGCTTTTAATTAGCTATGTAGGATCTTTTTCTATCTATATATATGAGCTATATAAAGGGAAGTCCTACCTCACTCGCGTGATCTCTTAAAAAAAAGTATAAATATGCTTTTATATTTAACTTGAAGTAAGAAGTAAACCAGAAAAAAAGTTTAATTAATCAATTAATTCGAAAGTTTAGTTTCAAGGGAATATAAAACATAAAAGAAGAAATAATGAAAGGAAAATTGAACATTGAAAGATGATAATTAGTGGTAGTTATTATTTAGCATTGATATTAATATGTGAACTTCCTATCATTTTTTAATATTAAAGTGTTATATTCTTTTTTTTTTGTTTAGCCCATTTTCCTTTGTTGTTTAGATCTGAAGTAAAATGATTAGTAAGTTATAATGTTTATCAAGTTTGATAGAGGTTAGTAGCTCTAGTTATATTCAGCTTTCATAAAAGTTTATTATGTTGATTCACATTAGTGAATGTGATCTTGAGATTAGAATGTATCTTAATGCATAATAATTTTGAAACTAATGTTAGATTTTTAAACTTTAGACTATATATTATATTTGTTTATTGATTGTATTTGAAATTTTAATATAGTAAGTATAGTGAAAACTTTTAAATATGCAATGCTAGTTCATAATTACTAAAATAAATTTGGGCATGAAATTTGGATGATAAAGACATTAAAGAATGGTTTATCTCTTATTTTGTCCTAAACTTGGAATAAAGAGAGTACTTACTGTTTTTGACTATTTATAATGTTCAGATTCTAGACTTTATGATAACTTAAAATAATAAGTGAAAAATTAAAATATTATGTTATAGTAAGGTGTAAAAATTAGATAAACCCTACATTTATATCTTTACATTTTTAATCTTATTTCCATAAATTTATTCTAGTTCAAATATTTATGGTAAAATATCCTGGTTTTCTTTCTTCACTTTTTTTTTGAAGAATCGGTAATTCATTCAATGAAGTGAGTAATGTACACTCATGGCTCACTTTGCCAACAACTTGTTCTAAAGAGTTTAACCCTATAATACACCCTATAAGAACAACTATTACAAAATCATGGAACTACAAGTAATGTCTGCAGGTGAGACTTCTGTGGTTGCTTCCACACTACTTGTGTAATAAATTATCAAACGCTTGTCTTGGTATATGTGTAGTTAGCAAGAAATCCAACTTAGCATATGATCCAATTCTATAATACCTTGTTGCTAAATTTGTGCTTGCATTTTTATAGATTAATGTGTAGTCTAATCTTGTTTATGGCGATCCTTTAGGTTTCCTGAGGAGTATTCATAAGAGACTTGAAAATTTTATTATTCCTTTCAGTCTTGATACCTGCTATAGGATGAGCTAAATCTATGAAAACTATCCACTCATCTCCTTCATGTGTGTGTTTGAAGTGAGCACTCCACTCTATAATATCAAACCAAACTATAGGAGGATTGTTTATCCCACACAAAGCCATTATTATTTTCCAGATTTTGTTTGAGTAAGAGCATGAGAAGAATAGGTGACTATGGGATTCAGGTTGACTTTTGTATAGAGAGCACCAATTAGGAACGTGCAGGAATTTTCCATGTCTATCCAATATGGCTAGTTTTAATTTAAAACCTTGCTATAGTATGTGTGCATGCCTAGGACTATTATTTTTGCACCACATAACTTAATACCAATTCATTTGGGGATATTCCTCTCTACACATGAGCTTGGCTGAGCTGGGCCTATTCTCTTTAATTGCCATTGGATTTTGTCTGCCTGCCTTGTTAAGTTGAAGTTGGATAATAATTAAACCACACTCAAATTAGAATTCCTATTCGAGGACTACTTTAGTATGGTTAAGTCAAAAGATACATTATCACTTTGACTTATTGAATTTTTGAAAATCTGGAGTTTAGGGCCAAGGTTACGAAAGTCGTAAATGGAACATGGATCAAACCAGAAGTTGAATGTCTCCCCACTACCAACTTAGTAAGCACAATGTGGTTTGAGTTTATCTCTGGTTGTTCCAATATGCCTTATCAAAGCATATCTACTATTAGGAATCTTAAAGTACCATATGAATTTTTGGTTAGAATGGATAGATTCACTAGTTTAGAGGTTATGATACCAAGTCCTCCTTACTTTTATGGTAGGCATGTTTCAGTCCATTAGATTTTTCTACCCTTAGAATCCATCTTATAACCAGACCAAAGGAATTTCTTAAAGATTTCGTCAATTTTCTTAAAGATGTATCTAGGAAACACTAGCTAGGATTCCCAATGAATAGCCATGGAAGATAAGATTGATCTAATTAGCTGAGACCTAATTGTAATGTAGAGTTTTCTACGGCTCTAGCTATTAATCCTATTGAGGATTTTGGAAATTAAGAACTTATAGTCACTAGAGGATGGATTATCTGAAGATATGGTAATTCCTAGATAATAAACAAGAAGTTGTTAGTTTTTGAAACTAATAATTGAAGCAAGGAGAGGTGCAATGTTGGTTGGACTTTTAGATAAGTATAAAGCATTCTTACTATTATTGATAGATAATCCTGACGTGTTGTTGAAGAGCTTGACAGCAGTTCTAAGAGAGGAGACTAAATTGCAATCAAATTTGGAGAATAAGAAAAGATCATCTACAAAACTTAGTCTAATGATCTTCAAATTTCTACATTTACCATGGAAGTTAAATCTGGGATCTTTGTCCACCACTATAACAAGGAGCTTGTTGAGTACTTCCACTACAAGAGAACATATAAGGGGAAAGATGATCCTTTTATCTGATTCCACTTGCCCCTTGATTGCCTTTGAGGATACTCCATTAATCAAAAATTTGAAGGTAACAGTACTTGTGCATTGTTATATCTAAGTAATAAAATGTGCTGGAAATCCATAAGCATGCAATACATTAATTAAGAAAGACCAGTCCAATATGACATATGCTTTTTGAAAGTCCACTTTCATAAAATAATTTTTTAGACCTTTCTTCTTATGGAATGCTTGAGTAGTTCTTAAACAATAGAAATGTTATCATCAATGGACCCTTCTAGGAATGTAAGCTCCTTGAATGTGATCTATTTGATTGGAAAGTATGGATTTTAATTTTAGTGATAACACTTTCGAAATGACTTTGTAAACTATTTTACAACAAGTTACGAGTTGAAAATCTCCAAAGTTGCTAGGATTAACACCCTTAGAAACTATTGTGATCATGATGTTATTAGTTTCTTTTAATAATTTTATTTAATGAAGAATTCCACCATAGCCTCCACCACCATTTTTTTGTAATGTGCTAAGTTTTGAAGAAAAAATTAGCATTAAAGCCATCTAGACCTAGAGCTTTCTTAGGATGTAGTGTTTAAAGGCTTAATTGATTTCCTAGATGGAGATTGGTGCAGAAAGAATTCTAACTTCTTATAGGGATAGCTGGTTTTGGATGATTTGTTTGATTAATCTAGTACAGGATAGAAAGTTTGACATTGTTCCCAACAGAATGGTGAAGTGATCCTCATCGACTTTGATAATCAAGGCCTGGGATTCTAGAGTGGAACCTGAGTGACGGACAGAAACAATTCTATTAGAAGAATGTGTGGATGTTATTGCTTTAAGAAAAAAAGCTAAATTCTTGTCTTTATACTGAAGCCAATTCACTTTAGATCTTTTCTTCAATAGGGAGTGACGGAAGCTCAAGGACTGGGAAAAAACTTCCAAAGCTTGTTTCTCCTTGTTAATAAGGAGTTTGGAAGTGGGATTACAATAGATAGGAGATTGTGCATGTTCTAAAGGCTTTCTTGCAGTGGAGACTAAATGATGTGAATTTCCTAAGTTTTGCTTGTGGAAAAGCTTTACTTATTCTTTTATAGACTGGAGCTTCCTCAAGAGTATGAATTGCATAATATTAATAAAGGAGACATCAGAGCCTTTTTTCACCATATCAAAAAACCCTGCAAGGCAATAAGGAAATTGTTAAAATTCAAAAGAAGTTGTGTGGTTGTTTTGGGCTGCTAGGATTAGAAAGTGATTAGGGAGATAGTATTAGGAAAAAGTGCTTAAGAGTGAGGGAAAATTTGCAACCACTCTAAGTTGGCTAAACATCTCTTTAGTTTCCTTATGATGAAAGAGTTTCCATTATGCTTGTTGCTCAAAGTGAAGAAATTTTCATCATAAGGAAGATTTGTAACTTGAATGTCCTTGAGACATTTCTTAAGGTCCTCATAGTAGTGTTTGTGAGTTGTTTTACCTTCAAACTCCTCATAACATATTGTATCATTGAAATCACCTAGGATTAGCCAAAGATCCTTTATTTTAGAAGCTAGATTTTTTAGTTTGGTCCATAATGCATCCCTTTGAAAAAGGTAATTAAAAGCATAGATGAAAGAAAGGTGAATGATAATCTTTATCTCCAATAAGTGAGCTTCTAAGTGATCATTTTACCTATAATGTTAGAGTTGATAATTGAAATTTTGGTAGAATTGTACACTATTAATAGTTTTCCATTACAATGATCATCATAGTTATGAATCAACATCCATTCTTTTGGTAAAAATTCCAGAATGTCATAGTTGCTTTGCTTTATTTGAGATTCTAGTATGCTTAATAGTATAGGCTTATTATCTATGATGAGGTCGTTTAATAAAAGTGTTTAATCAAGGGAATTGAGACCCCTTCTAAGCTAATATTATCATGATGTCTATCCCATTGAGGACCTTTTCCTTCTACTAAATCTTCTCTTACTGGCAAGGTTGAACTTGATATCTTTATTGCAGTCATTAGCTAATGTGGTTATCTTAATAGGGGTAGTTGAATTGTTGCCTTTATTTGTTGATGTTACTGTTGCTTGCTTTGAGCTATTATTCTTTGTATTTCCATTTCCCTCTGTGATAATATCTTCTTTGCCAGTAATTAGAATAATTTGCATATAATCAATCTCACCTCTAGTTTCAGTAGTTGTATATTAAGTCTGTATGTTGTCATTTCCATCCAAGTCCTATGATAATCTAGATTTAAACAATCTACTAGTGGTTCTCTAGGTTTTAGTAATTAAAGCAGTTGGAGGCTTCCAAGAATAGGAAACTTTGACTACATCTTTAACTAGCTCTATGTTGTCATTTAGCCTAATTAGTGGAATTTCCTTTGGTAACTGTGTCATTGCATCAGCTACCACACATACTCTAGCATAATTGATTATGCTTCCTTCAGTTGTAGCTTGGTTTATATATGGGTTTGCCTATAAAGCTAGCTAAGTGACTCAATTTAGTGTTTGTCCAATACTTGAGGGGAATTCCATGAATACACATCCATAAGGGGATGATTGATGTTTAATTTCTTGAAAATCAACTATTGGTCCCTAGTTTTAGAGGAGTAGTGGCTTGTTGTTCACATGCTAAGGATCGACTAGACTTGAGGACTTTTGAGACTTCAAATTTGCTACGGAACTTAAAAAGAAAGATATCTTGGTCATTGACAAGCAGTTCTTTAAATCCTAAGGGTTTCTAGTTGCTCCAGGTCCATGTTTTCATAGCAGGAATGAAATCATGTTTTCCAAAAAAAAAATCAATCAAAGTAGCGCTCCAAAGTTTAGCTCCAGCTTTGAGAGTTTCCAAAGGTGGTGTAACAATATGAGTGTTGGAATTTCCTAGCGGAAGATAAGAAAGTTTGAGATTAGGGTTGGAGTCACCAATGACTTAAGTCTAAGACCTTTTGTAGGTACCAGCTAAGATGAATTTGTTAGCTTCAGGTGTAATGTTGGGGTTAATAAAAAAGGGATTCAAAGATTGGGGGCTAGTTAGAGCAGAGGGTAGAATGCAGGAAGTTTTGAAGTATTCTCTTGGCTAAAGGACCTAAAGCTTCAAGGGTAGGGATAGAAAGTTAGCAGGGGTGCATTGCTCAAGACTTCCTAACTTGCTAGCAGGAGACATATTGGTTGATAGAATAATAAATTGTCAACGAATAGGTTTCCATAAACAGTAACTTGCAGTGGAGGGGAAAATAAAATTTTAAGATTTCCCTTAAGGTGTACATGAAATATGGATAAGCATAGGGAATAGTAGTGAATAGTAAGAAAAAGAAAAGGAAGGGAGCACAGAACCAAGGAAATGGAAGTTTGGGAATTAAAATCTAGTTAGAAACTAAAAGTATGAAGACAAGCAAGGAAGACAACATGAAAAGTAGGCAACTATGGTACAGAGAAGGAGGAGCTTCTCACACTAACGATATATCACTTTCTATTACTTTTGGCATCTTAGTAAATTGGGAAACTACTAAACTGATCCACCTAAAAAAATATGACACATTTATGTTAGTTATACATGTACATCCATGAGTTTTTTTTCTCTTTCTATTTTCAAACTTAATTAAATTTTTTATGTTTGCTTGAACTTTTGATTATATGCTTGAACTTTTGATTTCTAGTTTAAATTCTAATTTTTGTAATTAATATTTAATTTAATTATTTTTAAAGATATTTGTATTAAATAGTCAATATGGTGATAAAAAAGGGTCACTACACATACATTATGATGGTACTTTTATAGGGGGCTCAATTGATAAATATATTGGTAGATAAATAAAGTAATTGATGTTACTGATGTAGATAGGTTTTTCCATTAGGATGTTTATGATGAAGTTAAAGTCTTGAAGGGTTAAGATGACATTGAGTGTTTATATTATAGGATTCTAAGGAAAGTCTCAAGATGGCTTAATAGAATTTGGTAATGACTAACAAACCTTTAAATCATGATATCATAAATTGTAAGATAAAGGTAAAATATTACATATATATGTGAAGCAGAAGAAAATTGGGGAGAACATTTATGTAATTAAGCAGGAAATTCAAAAAGGTAAGAATGGTATGAAGGGAAAGTAGTTATACATATGGAAAAATTTGTTATAGAAAGCAACGAAGAAACTCTAGAGAATTCAAAGAGGAAAATAGTGGCAATAAAGGCAACATACCTACTAGAAATTTACCTAAATACAAATTAAAGATAATGTTTGAAATGACAGGGGTGGTATAGAAATTAAAACAAAAGACATTAGTCCATTGGAATCTTAAAAAGATAACCAGAAAATTTAAAAAATGGTGATGAATAATAGTTTATACTAAAAGTAGTTACAGAAGAGGATTCTAATGATGACAATAAATTATAAAAGGCAAGTAAACTTATGTAAGGAAAAAAGAGTGGAGATTGAGATGTAATAAACTTGAGGTATTAGAGGAAGATTAAAGTCTTAATTTAAATTAACATGTAACCACTATTAAGTCATCAATAACTGAAGTTAAATCTGTTAATGAGCCAGGTTATGATACATATTACTTTTCTTCTGATGAGGAATGAATGATGTTTGTTAATGAAACATGATTAAAAGAGGCATAAATCAAGTATTCCATTATTGAGAGTTATGTCATTCAATTGTTTAAAAAATGTACTAACGACCATAACTTTATTAAAATGTATAAAAATGAAAGGATTAGGAAGCAATGGCTAGTTAATAATGTCTTTCATGATTTGAAGTGTATGTGCTCAATTTCTTTTATGGATATGCCCACAATGACTATGAAACAATATATTTCATATGCTAATCTACCATTATTTCATATATTAAATAAGAAAAGGGAAGGGGATATGAAAGAAGAGTTTGCAAAATAGTGAGATTATGTAGTGGAGTTTGACAAGTCTAATTCATGTATTACTATTAAAGTTAAAGTGGAGAGGTCTGTGGTAATTAGGAATACCTATAATTTTGAAATTTTTTTTATAACTTTTGATTGTTGTAATAAGGAAATGATCAATGGTTTTAGAAGAATTTTAGGTATTAATGAAACATTCTTAAAAGGAGCTTTAAAAAGAGTGGTTCCTACTATTTTAGGTAAAAATGCAAACAATTAGATTTTTTAATGCATGTTAGGCATTAGTGAATATGGAGATAAGAAATACATAAGTTCGATTCTTAAAGTTAATGAAAGTTAATCTTTCTATTAGAGAAAAATTATATGGGCTACTATGAGCGATAAAGAAAAAGTTGACAAACAATAGAAAACTTTTTGTATGATTATTAGTTATAATTTGTTTTAACTTAATTAGAGACAATGAAAAAATTATTATTTTTATTAAAGACTATTTCAAGAAATTAAGGAAATAATTTAAAAGGAAGAGCACATATTTTATGTGATGCATATATTTGTGAAATGGAGAAAGAATTATAGGGATATAAAGCTATCCAATTTATTTTTAGATTACTTTGAAGTCAACTAACATTCCTATTTCCAAGGAAAAAAATATTTGAGTTAAAATACAAACCTAAAAAGCTTAGGAGACTTTCAAGGAGGTGCCATGAGAAAATTGGTGTATGTTATTTTAGATCATTAAATTAAGTGTGATATAGTTGACAAAAATTTATGTAAAGCATTTAATAAAAAATGTAAGTGCTAGCTAAGGATGTAGCTTCTGTATTTAAAGACATTGGGACTTATATTATTAAAAAAACTACAATTTAATAAGGACTTAGTTAGGAAATGGGAGAATGATTTCAAGTAGAGGATTAGGAAGAATATTCCTAAGAACATTCATGTTGAATTTTATTGCCATGCTACATGGAATGACAATGAAAGCTATGAAAATAAAAATACAATAAAGTGGCTTTATATATGTTGTGAACTTAAAAGACATAAGATATAATTATTAAGCATGAAACATTTTAGAGAAACCTTATTTTCATGCTTCAAGTGCCATATAACATAGAAGAGGGAATGTGGAGAATTATATTAGTGATGTTTTCCAAGTTCAAAGACTTAGTTACTTATGCAAATATGATGAATCCAATGCAAGGAGAATCTATCTAGCCAAAAATAGGAAAGACACCCGTTAAGTTGCCACCAATTAAGATAATGTTAGGAAGATCAAAAAAGAAGTGAATAAAAAAATTTATGCAAAATAACTCAGAGGATATGCTCACTCTTAAGGAAAAGAAAAATGATGACTTGAAAGTTATAGTTTCAAGAAAACCATAATCAATTGAAATGTCTAAACAAATTCATAAGAATGTTGGATCGAAAAAAGAAAGCATGCTATATTTGGAGAACCGGTAGATTTCAAAACTTTTTAAAAATCATATTTGCAGCTGAAGAATATATCCAAATCATTATGCCAATCCATACATGATATGGTATAAGGATAATAATAAACATGAACAAGATAGTGATATTACTGACTCCTTCGCTATAGCTTTAATTCCTCGCTGCGCTATCCTCTCCTTCTTGTATCCAAAACTTTTGCTTTTGAATCCTTTCCTTTGTCAATTTATCCTCTCCTTATTGTTGTATTCTCAACCAACCTGATCTACCACTTTTTCTTCTTGTACATCTTGATTAACAAGATTCTTTGGTGGGAAAGGAGAAGAAACACTTTGGAGGAGTATTGTCTTAGAAGAAAGAAGGAAACAACGAGACACTTCTTATGTAATTTTCGATTTTTTCATGCAAGATAGGAGAGAGCATGATAAAATTGTAAGAACACCTTCTTACACTCTCCCACTTTCGGTTAACCACAAAGGAAAGAAGAGTCTTCCATCCAATGCATCATTTCTTCATTTAATCAATCATAAAGAAGCCATTAAATGAGAC
>JAOSBM010000205.1:18110927-18124094 GCA_027568955.1 Erythroxylum tenue
GTTTTATGTTATGTTATGCATGGAAGATGTATGACATTGTGATATGGTTAAATTGGAAGTATGATCATATTATGCCAATGAATTGTGTCATGGCATTTTGTATAAAGATAAGCATCAGAATATGAATTTGAGAATGATTGAATTAAGCATGAGATTTGATTGTGTTTGGGCGAGAGAGGAACCGTTTCATAGTCACGTGCACGTCGACATCAAGCCTTCTCCCGACTGCCTGCTTGTGGCTTACGAGATCCGAAAAGTGGACTCGTTTCGTTCACGGAGTAAACTTCGGTTTCTCTGTTTTGTTCATGAAACCCTCAAGCCAAAGTGTGTGCATTTGCATTTTGATGTGTCCAATTATGATGCAAATTGTGTGTTTTTCTTGGATGATAAACGACATCAAATGTGTTTAATGGGATGATGTATTGAATTATGAGATTATGTATAGAAATTGTGAATGCTAAGATTCATTGTTGGTCTATATGGATATTTGTATATGTTTGATTGTGTGGCTCATCACCAATGGCTATGAATAAGTTAGCCACTGAGTTGTGTAGCTCAACCCATAATTTTCCTCCTCAGGTGCAGACCGAGAAGAGTGACGACCCTTGCAAGGCATTTGGACACTCCAAGATAGCTAGGAGTCTTTTGTATTAAGTTAGTACCATTTGGCTAGCTTATAGGCATATCAAACATGAGCATCTTTTGCATTTTGTATTAAGTTGATGTATATGTTGATATGTAGGTAAAGCTTGTTAAAACATTAATTTTTGTTTTCAAATGAAAATGAGAATTGAGAAGTTCATTTTGTATGATTATGTTTCTTTAAAGTTTGAGTGTGATGGATGTGCTTATCTTTGGTTGAGAATTCCAATTGTTGCTAGTGTTAGAATAGCTTGTTGAAATTGGAAAGATTGTGGGTGATGAATCCCTTTGGAGTTGAGATTCAATGATGTTTGTAGTTGTTAAATGGATTTGAAGTGATTTTTGGCACTAGAAAGGTGGTATTGGAAAAGAGTATGAGGAAAAGGGATGTTAGGATGTGTTTAGGATGCTTTGGAGGGGTCTTGGAGGGTGAAAATTTCGTGTCACCCGAAGGTTACATGGCCTGCCCGTGTAAAATCACACGGGCTGTGTGTTTCTGGCGCAGTGGCACATTTTCACTCGAAGGTTACACGGGCTGCCTGTGTTGGTTTACACGGACCATATATTTTGACCCTCTAAATGACAGAATTTCATTTTTAGGTCTTCATGAAATTTGTATATCTAGAATTGTTCTTTCCAACCGTCCAAAAACAAAGTCAATCTGACACTTGTAGTAAAAGTTATGGCAATTGTGCCAAGGCATGTTCAATATGAGTAAGATCATGAACATAATGGATTCGTTTGGCTATAACTTCTTCGTCCGACCTCTGATTGAGGTGATTCTTAAAGCGATAGATTTTTGACATATTTTTATACCTTCCCAAAAAAATTGGTAGCCTTTGGTGTTAAATCAAAAAATATTGATAGAAAGAAAGTGAGGGGTCATTTGGGAGAGCATGATTGAGCCTGAACATACTTTGGATTTTTATGCATATCTTGAGCTATAGAGCTCCGAATGGGGTGGTTCTTGGTTCTAAATAAACTAGAGACTAAGAGCTACCATTTTGAAGAAGTCAACTGTGATTGTTGTGATTTTGTTGTGTGGGCTCGCCTTTTTGGCTTGAGATGTTATAAGAGTGGGGATGAAGCGATGAGGGTTAAAGAAATTTCATCGAAAATAACCCTACAAGGAAACCCGCTTACGCTTTTTGTTTCAGGATTGATAGTTGGGCTTCAGAAACGGGGCCCAACATCTTGTGGTATCAGAGCTTAGGTTTTTCCTTGGCTTAGAGTGCATGGTAGGATGAATTGTTATGTTATGTGCTTAATTGTTTGCATTGTTAAATTGATTGATTGCATTAAATGACATGCATATCATGCATACATATAGGAAATAGGATTGAGATTAAATGTCATCTAATCGTTAGTGTTTTTATTGAAGGAGTGAAATGCCACATCGTAGAAGGACACGAGGAGTTATGCAAGGATCGATTGCACCTGACCCTCCACCAAGAGAGGAGGGCACGGATGAGTCTAGAGCCCCGGAGATGCTGAGGCTTCTGTAGGGAACAGTATTAGGCCCTCTCGATCACAGACTCAGAAGTCACCTGTTTTGCAGGAGCAAGCGCCTACCTTGGATCCGAGATTGTTCCAAGCTTTCACTCAAGCGTTTGTCCAGGCTATGGGACCGATGCCACAATCTTCTGCTCCGGCCCCAGCTATAAAGGGGAAGCAATTCGATAAACTGAGGAAGTATGGAGTAGTGGATTTTTATGGGACTGCTGATCCCGAGGAAGCTTAGACATGGCTGAGGAAGACGGAACGGATACTAGATCAGATGGACTGTGAAGATGACGAGAAGGTTGAATATGCTGTGAGTTTGCTACAAGGGGATGCACTGCATTAGTGGGAGAGTGTCCCGAAAAGTCAGTTGAAGTCGCCGGTGTTGGCATGGAAGGACTTTCTGATGGTTTATAAGAAGAAGTATTTGTCGAAAGTGTACATCCAGCAGAAGCAGAGAGAGTTTTTGAGCCTCACCCAGAGGGAGATGATGGTGAGCGAATATGAGTGCCGATTCACACAATTGGCCCGTTATGCAGCTGAATTAATGATGAGCAAAGCGGCTAGGCGTCGAAGGTTTGAAGCAGGACTGCATTTGTTCATCAGAGAGAAAGTGGTGGCACAAAATTTCTGCAACTTCCAACAGCTGGTTGAAGCAGCTTTGAGAGTGGAAAATGTAGAGAACATCAGGAGTGTTGTGAGTAGAAAGAGGAAAGGGAGAGAACAATCTACGAGGGGAGGCGGTGCTCCTATGTCAGAGAGGAGTGCCAGGACTTTGCATACACAGTCTAAGGAGAAGAGTAGTGGAGCAAGCAGGCCAAGATAGATGAAAATTGTCTCACATCAAGCCTCAACGGCTGGAGATAGCAGAAGGGGAGATGGGGATAAGCTACCCATTCCCAAATGTGGTCACTGTGGCAGATTTCATAGAGAGGAATGTTACCGACTGATTGGAGCATGCTTCAATTGTGGGGAGAAAGGACACATGGCAAGGAAGTGCCCTCAGAATCCAAGATATGAGGGAAGTCAGATGCAAGCTCCAAAGAGGGCAGAGATAGTGGGACACAGGACAGTAATAGAAGTGGGCAGTAGAAGTTCTGATGCGGCCAGAAAAATGAACCCTCTAGGGAGACCGAAGGGACAAGCACCAGCTAAAGTGTTTGCTATGACAAAGGAGAATGCAGAGACAGCTCCGGAGGTCGTAACTGGTATGATTAAACTTTTTGATGACAATGTTGTTGTTTTGATTGATCCGGGTTCTACTCATTCGTTTGTGTCATTGAGTAGAACTATCAATGGTAGAGAATTGAGCCCATTTGATACTCCTTTGATGGCGAGTACTCCAATCAGCCAATGTATTATTATTAGTCAAGTGTATAGAGACTGTGAGATATATATTGGAGAGGAACAATTAGTGGTGGATCTAATGCCATTGAGGATGGGAGGATTAGATGTGAATTTGGGGATGGACACCTTGGAGAAATATAATGCCAACTTAGATTGCAAACAGAAGATCTTGGAGTTTGAAATTGACAATGGTAAAAAGGTGGTGTTTATGGGGGACAGAAAAGCGAGTCCGACTAGAATGATTTCGGCGCTAACAGTAGAAAAATTGATGAGGAAAGGATGTGAAGCATTTTTGGCCTATGTGGTAGACATAAAGGCAAATGGAGGGAAGCTGGAAGAAATACCTGTGGTTATGGAATTTTCGGATGTCTTTCCCGAGGAATTACCAAGACTATCACCACCTAGGGAAATTAAATTTCCCATTGACCTTTTTCCGGGCACAATGTCAATCTCGATTCCGCCTTATAGAATGGTTCTGACGGAATTGAAGGAGTTTAAGGAGCAATTGAAAGAATTATTGGAGAAAGGGTACATAAGGCTGAGCTCTTCGCCTTGGGGAGCTTCGGTCCTTTTTGGAAAGAAGAAAGATGGATCGTTGAGGATGTGTGTGGATTACAAGAAGCTTAACCATGTCACTATCAAGAACAGATATCCGCTCCCCTGCATCAATGATTTGTTTGATCAGTTGCAATGGGTAAGAGTCTTTTCTAAGATAGATTTGAGATCGGGTTATCACTAATTGAGGATAAAGGAGTCCGATGTGTTAAAGACTGCTTTTAGAAGACGGTATGGCCACTTTGAGTTTTTCGTCATGCCTTTTGGGTTAACGAATGCACCTGCAGCTTTCATGGACTTGATGAATCGAGTTTTCAAATCTTCTTAGATTGATTTATCATTGTCTTCATTGATGATATATTGGTTTATTTTAAAAGTGACAAGGACCATGAGGAACATTTGAGGGTTGCTTTAGAGACTTTGAGGAAGAACGAGTTGTATGCCAAATTCGACAAATGCGAATTCTGGCTAAGGGAAGTAGTGTTTCTTAGGCATGTGATTTCAAAGCACAGGGTACATGTGGATTCGAGGAAGATAGAAGCAGTTGTGAAATGGTAAGCCCCAAACAATATAGCAGAAGTGAGGAGTTTTTTGGGTTTGGTTGGATATTACAGGAGGTTCGTGGAGGGCTTTTCTATAATAGCAGCTCCACTTACCAAATTGATCAGGATGAATAAGAAGTTTGTGTGGACAGATGAATGTTAGAAAAGTTTTGAGGAGCTTAAGTATCGATTGACGAGTGCACTGATTTTGATTTTGCCTTCGGGTGATGATGGATACACAGTGTATAGTGATGCCTCGAGGAAAGGATTAGGTTGTGGTTGATACAAGGAGATAAGGTGATTGCTTATGCTTTTAGGCAATTGAAGCCTTATGAGATGAATTATCCGACGCATGACTTGGAGTTAGCTGCCATAATTTTTGCGTTGAAAATTTAGAGACACTATTTATATGGAGTCACTACTAAAGTGTTTACAGACCACAAGAGTCTTAAGTATCTGATGAGCCAAAAAGAGTTGAACTTGAGACAGAGAAGATGGTTAGAGCTACTAAAAGATTATGATTTGATGATTGATTATCATCCGGGGAAAGCTAATGTAATAGCAGATGCACTGAGTAGAAAATCAAATATGGCACATGTGGACACAATGTATCTTCCTTTGTTGAAGGAATTAGCCAAACTCAGAGTGACATTGAGACAAGCTGAATCTGATTGTATATTGGCAAATTTCAGAGTAAGGCCAGCATTGAATGAGAAGATCAGGGAGTTGCAAGAGCAAGATGAGTATTTGAGCAGGCTCAGAGAAGAGATAAAAAATGGTAAACCTTCTGAAATAGAGGTACGGGAAGATGGATTGATGGTGGTAGGAAACAGACTCTGTATTCCAGATATGCAAGAGTTGAAAGATGAAATTTTGGATGAGGCACATAATGCGCCTTATGCGATGCACCCAGGAAGTAAAAAAATGCATAGAGATTTGAAGGAGCGTTTTTGGTGAAAAGGGATGAAGAAAGAAGTTTCAGAATATGCTAAAAGATGCTTAGTTTGCCAGCAAGTCAAGGCCGAACACCAGGCACCTTCAGGTAAGCTTAAGCCTTTGTCGATTCCTGAATGGAAATGGGAAAATATTACAATGGATTTCCTGATGGGATTGCCAAGAACCAGTAGGAAGCATGATGCAATATGGGTGATTGTGGGTAGGCTAACCAAGTCTTCTCATTTCTTGCCAATCAAACAGACGGATTCCTTGAATGTTTTGGCTAAGAAATACATAGATGAGATAATCAGACTTCATGGGATTCCAAGTTTGATAGTCTCGGATAGAGATCCCAGGTTCACCTCCAGGTTTTGGGAAAGTTTAGCCTTGGGAACAAAATTACATTTTAGTACAGCCTTCCATCCGCAGACTGATGGACAATTGGAGAGAACAATCCAAACATTGGAGGCGATGTTAAGAGCTTGTGTTATGGATTTCAAAGGCTCATGGGACGATCATTTGCCTTTAATTGAGTTTGCTTATAACAATTCCTATCACTCGGGAATTCAAATGGCACCTTACGAAGCTTTGTATAGTAGGAGGTGTAGAACTCCTATTTGTTGGGATGAGGAAGGTGAAAGGAGACTTGTAGGACCTGAGTTGGTACAAGTTACAGTCGATAAGATTAAATTGGTAAAACAGAGACTTAAAGCAGCTCAAGATAGGATGAAGAGCTACACGGATGCTCATAGAAAATAGATGGAATTTGAAGTTGGAGACAAAGTGTTTCTCAGAGCTTCTCCATGGAAAGGAGTTTTAAGATTTGGTAAGAAGGGCAAGCTTAGTCCAAGATACATAGGCCCCTATGAGATCTTTAAGAAGATCGGGCCTTTAGCCTACAAGTTAGCTTTTCCAGGGGAATTATCTAAGATTTAAAATGTCTTTCATGTATCGATGTTAAGGAAGTACCGATCAGATCTTTCACACATAGTTCAACCCTCAGAAGTCCTATTAAGGGAGGATTTGACATATGAGAAGAAACCAGTGGAGATTTTGGATGCGAAGGAAAACATATTGAGAAACAAGACAGTGAAACTAGTTAAAGTCTTATGGAGGAACCATTCGACAGAGGAGGCGACATGGGAGCCTTTGGAAGCAATGAAGGAGAAGTATCCGCACCTCTTCAATGACTCAGGTAAGAATTTTGAGGACAAAATTCTTTTAGGGGAGTAGAGTTGTTGGATCCTGATTTGTTTGAAATTTTACTTATTATTGGTTTCATGATTTATTCATGCTTAGTTGTTTGTTTAATTATTTATTTTTAGAATTGGTTCATTAATTTAGTAGGCATGAATAAAGATTGAAAAGTATTTGGAAAATTTGGGACTTAGTTAGAGTTAATGTGGAGTTAATGGCTTGAAGGTGTAGAGACATAAAAGACAAAACAAGGATAAAATGGGAAAGTCCATGTAAGTGAAGGGCAAAATGGGAAGAATAGGCTATTTGGTGTTTTAAATTAAAAGAATGAGGAAGGAGTTGTCGTGAAAGCCATGGAGGGGGAGAGAAAAACGTGAGAGAAAGAGAAGAAGAGAAGAAAAATTCGAAAAAGCTAGGGAAGAAGAGAAAAGAAGAAAAAAAGAGGAAGGAATCAAGCTTTTAAAGGTAAGTCTATCTTCTTCTTCTTGCTTTGTTAGAGAAAGAACTAGAGAGAGAAAGTGTTTTGTGTAAAGAATGGGTGTTGGATTGGAAGAAGATGATTTGAAGAACCTTCAAAGAACCCATTTGATGTTTAGGGTTTTCAAGTTAGGTTTTGGGTTTTCTAACCTATATGGACTATGGGTAGGTTAAATTTGAGCTTGATTAGGGTTAATTTCTTTTTGTTATGATTATGGAAATTTGGGGAATTTCCATTTGAGTTGGAATTAAATGGGAATTTTGGTTGTGTTAGGAAATCAAGAACCTACCCAAGAGCAAGAGGAAGGGCACCATTGAAGTTGAATTTTCAAGAGTATAAGGTGGGTAATTTATTTATAGTTATTGTGTAATTAGCAAAATGCCTTGTGTGTGCATATGTGTGTATGTATGGTCTTAAATTGATAAATTGTGAATTGCTATGATGTGTTTTATGTTATGTTATTCATTGAAGATGTGTGACATTGTGATATGGTTAAATTGGGAGTATAATCATATTATGCCATTGAATTGTGTCATGGCATTTTGTATAAAGAAAAGCATGAGAATATGAATTTGAGAATGATTGAATTAAGCATGAGATTTGATTGTGATTGGGCAAGAGAGGAACCGTTTCGTAGTCACGTGCACGTCGACGTAAAGCCTTCTCCCGGCTGCCCGCTTGTGGCCCACGAGATCCGAAAAGTGGACTCGTTTTGTCACGGAGTAAACTTCGATTTCTCTGTTTTGTTCACGGAGTAAACTTTGGTTTCTCTGCTTTGTTCACGGAATCCTCGAGCCAAATTGTGTGTGCATTTGCATTTTGATGTGTCCAGTTATGATGCAAATTGTGTGTTTTGCTTAGATGATAAATGACATCAAATGTGTTTAATGGGATAATGTATTGAATTATGAGATTGTGTATGGAAATTGGGAATGCTAAGATTCATTGTTGGTCTATATGGATATTTGTATATGATTGATTGTGTGGCTCATCGCCAATGGCTATGAATAAGCTAGCCATTGAGCTGTGTTGCTCAACCCATAATTTTCCTCCTCAGGTGCAGACCGAGAAGAGTGACGACCCTTGCAAGGCATTTGAACACTCCAAGATAGCTAGGAGTCTTTTATATTAAGTTAGTACCATTTGGCTAGCTTTATAGGCATATCAAACATGAGCATCTTTTGTATTTTGTATTAAGTTGATGTATATGTTGATATGTAGGTAAAGCTTGTTAAAACATTGATTTTTGTTTTCAAATGAAAATGAGAATTAAGAAGTTCATTTTGTATGATTATGTTTTTTTAAAGTTTGAGTATGATGGATGTGCTTATCTTTGGTTGAGAATTCCAATTGTTGCTAGTGTTAGAATAACTTGTTGAAATTGGAAAGATTGTGGGTGATGAATCCCTTTGGAGTTGAGATTCAATGATGTTTGTAGTTGTTAAGTGGATTTGAAGTGGTTTTTGGCACTAGAAAGGTGGTATTGGAAAAGAGTATGAGGAAAGGGGATGTTAGGATGTGTTTAGGATCCTTTGGAGGAGTCTTGGAGGGTGAAAATTTTGTATCACCCGAAGGTTACACGGGCTGCCCGTGTTAGTTTACACCCCCCGTGTATTTTGACCCTCCAAACGACAGAATTTCATTTTGAGGTCTTCATGAAAGTTGTATATCTAGAAGTCTTCTTTCCAACCATCTAAAAAAAAAGTCAATCAGACACTTGTAGTGAAAGTTATGGTAATTGTGTCAAGGCATGTTCAATATGAGTAAGGTCATGAACATGATGGATTCGTTTGGCCATAACTTCTTCGTCCGACCTCCGATTGAGGTGATTATTGAAGCGATAGATTTCTAACACGTTTTTATACCTTCCCAAAACATTTGGTAGCCTTTGGTGTTAAATTAAAAAAGATTGATAGAAAGAAAGTGAGGGGTCGGTTGGGAGAGCATGATTGGGCCATGAACATACTTTGGATTTTTAAGCATATCTTGAGCTATAGAGTTCCGAATGGGGTGGTTCTTAGTTCTAAATAAACTATAGACTAAGAGCTACCATTTTGAAGAAGTCAACTATGATTGTTGTGATTTTGTTGTGTGGACTCGCCTTTGTGACTTGAAATGTTATGAGAGTGGGGATGAAGCGATGAGGGTTAAAGAGATTTCATCGAAAATAACCCTACAAGGAAACCTGCTTACGTTTTTTGTTTCAGGATCGATAGTTGGTCTTCGGAAAAGGGGTCCAACAATAAATGTGTGATCAATTAAGCACATATCATCTTAGGATATCATCATAAAAACTATAGCTAAATTAAGGTTTCAAATAGAGAAATCGAGAGCATCTTTAAGAAGACAGTTACTAGATTGAGGAAGGACTGAGTAATGAAACTAGATGAAGCAATATGGGCTTATTGTACAACTTAAAAAACGTTCATCAACATGTCATCATATCGATTTATAAGAAATCATGTCATCTCCTGGTCGAATTGGAGCATAAATCATATTAATTGATTAACTTTAATTCTAAAGTTGTCGATGACAAGCGACTACTCTAACTTCATTAGTTTAATAAACTGAGGTTAAATGCCTATAAGAACACTAAGATTTACAAAGAGATGAATTGGTATGACAAAAACATCCTCCATAAATAAGTTCACATAAATAAGTTCACAAGGGAGATTAGGTACTCCTCTTTAACTGTCATTTGAAACTTTTTCTAAGTGAGTAGAAGTTAAGGTAGTTTGGACCATTCTAAGTGTGCAAGGTCTTTCCTTATAAAGTTATGGAAGTTTAAATCAAGAAGACCAGAGCCTTCAAGGTGAATAGATAGTGGGAGATCCAACTGAGAAAGGAAAAACGTATGTCCTTTTTTATCCTTCTATACATCCTAAGTAGTTGAAAGGGTCAAGCTCATAACTAAAAAGAGCATCATTGGAAGGAAACCTAACATTTATTTATTTTCATAATTTAGACTTAATAATTTTAGTTGTTTTAGCTAGTACTCATTTATTTTTCCTAGAGTTGATATTATGTGCTAAAACTTATATTATTAAATCTTGTATAATTTTGCATGGATGAGTGTTTGGAGTTAGTGCATTTTTTGTTTTATCATTTATTGGAGACCTAGTGGATATTATATCCATAGACATTACATGTGTCTCGTGGGCAATAATGTCTTATGCTCCACTACTAGGACCTCCTCCTCCTTAGGATTGAATGTTATTTATTATTATTTATTACTTATCTATATATTGTATTTTTATACGCTTTATTTTAACTCATTTTTTGTCAAATGTCTTTATAATTCCAAAGAGCACATTAAAGGAAAAATGAATATCATGGAATTTCATTAAGACTTGGCTTATATGTCTTATATTAAGGAAGTATACGTATACTATCTCTTTGTTTATTAGTTAAAGTATGCATGTATTAACAAAGAAATTAATAGTATAATGGAGTGAAAAAATACATTGCTCCAGCTTATAAATATCACAATTCAGTACAGACACTGGGTTAAACACAGTATCCCTTAGTTAATTTATAAATAGTTGAAGCAAAGTACATTCATCCTTTGTATTGTTTATAGATTACACATGTAGAGAAAATTCCTAGACAACTTAAAAACCAATCTTCTCTGGCCAGTTTCAATTTGCAATCCTTAATCGAGTTTCTAGTTTTCCATTAATTTTACATTACAAATCTGTTGAAGATGAAGTGCCAACATTTGTTTTATGATGAATTATGCAATAGAGTTCAGGAGTACTCTTTTATCATTTGCTCTAAACCTAAACATTCTTTTGTTTCTTTCAAGCTAAATTCCATATATTGTATATGACAAAACTGTTTTAAAAGAAATACAGCCCCTCCCTTAAATTTTGATTCTGATATCACCATTGTAGTAATTCATTTCACTTCCTTAGTGCAAATTGGTTATATAACCTCATAATTATCTTCTAGATACTAAAAAAGATACTACAGCCAAAAAGTAAGAGCATTATGGTCTTATTAGAATTTTTACAAATAATACAAGTTCCTACACAACCTTAAATTTCTTTACTCTGTCCAGAGGTTTTAGTTTACCTTTAATAGCTAACCATATAGTCAACGAGGCTCTAAAGTAAGATTGGTTGAACCAAATCATCCAAAACCATGGTATAAAATTGCTCAAATAAGAAGGTCCTACAAAAGTGATTAGTTTACTCCTTAGTGGGATCATGTCTCCACTGAATGTAGTCCTTTATCTTGGAATCAGCTAGAAGTTTATAGGAAGGGAGCTAATATATTAGATATATTGACATTAAGTGCATCCTTGATTAGATCTTTGTTAGGGATCAAATTCTTGATATGATTAAGAATATTTATGTTACTTAGAGGAACAAGGATAGACTAATTATCATACCAAAAAAAAGTTATGACCCCATCACCTAATTATGAAAGAATTCTATCCTCACACTCCCCTTTGCTTGAGCATATAAACCATAGACCATCAAAAGTTAACCTTTGGCTTCACACATAAAAAATTGTCATCATTTATTAGTAAACATTGATCCATCCAACCCATAATGATGTTTTGTCCTTCATAATCCTTCATATCCTTTTTATGAACCGGACCATAAGCATTGTTAGAAATTTTGATTGGATATATGTCTAAACCTCCCTCTCTTTTTTATAGACATATTTCATTCCACTTCACCTTTACCATATTAAAGCCTAAGTCACTGCTAGAACAAATGACCCTTCTCAACACTTTCTAAATAGTTTTAATAATGCATTTTGGAAACCATACGTGTGCAATCTAGTGAACATATAAAGTGTTCAGAATAGAGATAACTGGTTGATTCTTCCAATTAATGACATACTTTTATTACACCAGCTAGCTATTCTCTTCTTAATCATCTTAATTATAGTAGTAGTCATTATGGTAAAGCCTTCTAAAGGAAGCAGGTACTCCAAGGTAGATTATCGAAAGTTTGGAGAGTTTGGGACTTGTAATACACTTTAAAAAACTAGTATAACTTAATGCACTAGTAAATATGATAAGTTGATTTTTTTGTTTGTTGATGCTTAAACCAGATAAGACCTTAAAGAAGCTTAAAGTTGTCATTAAAATGCTCACTTAGTTAGGATCAACACTAGAGAAAATGATAAGATCATCAATAGAGGATAAACTTGATATCTTTAAGGTTTTATATTTTCAGTAGAACTTGAACTTTTTATTTAGGCTAATAACATGCTTGATTAACCTAGTCAAAATATCTATATATAGAGGAAGAGGTAAAAGGACAAAGGATCCCCTTACCTTATTCCCTTTAATGTTTAAATGAGATTAGTAGGATCTTTATTAATTATAACTACATAAAAGACTATTGTGATACACTGTCTTGTCCATTCTATATATCTTGAAAGAAATCCAAAAGTATGCGATATATTCAATACAAATTGTCAATCTAATGAGTCATGCCTTTTGGAAATCAATTTTGATGATGCATTTCTTTATTAGAAACTTTTATCCTATAGTTTTGAGGAGTTATTGGACTAATCATATATTGTCACCAATTGATTTTTCCCTTTATAAAAGCTCCCTATGAATCATTACCTAAATAAGAAATGATTTTCTTCAACATGTTAGGTAGGAAACCATAAATGATTTTATAGAATAAGTTACAATTAAAAATTGGCCTAAATTCACTCATTAAGCTAGTTAATTGAACCTTAAGCACCAAGCATATAAAGGTCTTATTAATTTCCTTTAATAGTCTTCCGCTGTTGAGACACTCAAACACCCTTTTAGTGATTCGATGATTTAATATTCATGAAAAAATAAGCATTTGTACCATTTATTTTTAATGCTTTATTTAGATTCATAGCACTGAGAACTACCTCAAATTACATAGTAGTAAAAGGAATTTATTGCCTTAATAACCCTGTGTTATTCATAAGTTGCTAAAAAAACCCTGACATATAAAAATTAGCCAA
>JAOSBM010000205.1:18125269-18139743 GCA_027568955.1 Erythroxylum tenue
GAACTTTGACATAAAGGACCTTGGTGTAGCATCTTCTGTCCTAGGTATTCAGATTCACTATGACAGATCTCAACACTCATCAAACCTCTCGTAGAATGCGTACATTGAATATATGTTACAAAGGTTTAATACGGTTAACAGTAAACCTGTTGTAGCACCTGTCTCTTTTAGTGAGAGATAATCTTTGGTACAGTATCCAAAGAATAAAGTAAAGAGAGAGTTTATGAGGAATGTTCTATAATCTAGTGCGGTTGACAACCTGATGTATGCTCGGCTGTGTACTAGATAGGACATTACATTCACTATTTGACTATTTAATCAATATCTAGTTAATCTAGTTGTAGTTCATTGGAATGTAGTCTAGCGAGCGTTGAGATACTAAAGGGAATTAAGGATTGTATGTTGACATGTAGAAAAGTCAACAGACTAAACCTTGTAGGGAATTTAGATTAAGATTTTAGCTATGTGTTCGGATGATCAAAAGTCCACTTAAGGTTACAGTTTTAAGTTTGCAGATGGTATAATGTCCTGGAAGTGTGTCAAGTAGACAAGAGTAACTTCCTCGACTATGCATGTAGAGTGCATGCTATGGGGCTTCTTCACAGACGGTTTAACTTAGAAACTTGATTTCTAAGTTATCTGTGATTGATTCAGTGGCTAGACCCATTTGGTTGTACTGTGGTAATCTTCTTACCATGTTGTTTAATAAAAACAAAGAATATCATAGGGTCTTAGCATTTAAAGGTCAATCAGTTGGTCATAAAGGTGTTGATACGGAAAGGTGACATTAAGGTCTGGAGCATTTAAAGATTGAGGAACTGTAAGTTGACCCTTTAACTAAAGGACTTCGCCCACTTGTATTTATGACACAAGTATACAATATGGGTGTTTTGACGTCCTTAGACACTATTAGTCAGGGGATCGTTATGTTTTCTCCATGTACATTAGTACATTTTGATGTATTATGATAGTATGATGGTTCATTAATAGAGATAATCATCGTTTATCCTCAGTAATACATGTTATCATACATTGTCATAATACGTATAAAAGTCTTAAGATTTGCGTCGATCTTAAGCATTTAAAGGTCATTGAGCATATATACGTATTGACCTTGTGTCTATGCCATTTAGACGCATACAACTTTAATATAGATATCTATGAAGTTTGACATGACATAGGAGGATATAAGTTTTTAATCCCATAAAGGTTCTCTAATGCAATTTAGCATTCAGTTGGAGAACATAAAGGTTTTCTCTAATGCGGTTTAGCATTTGGTGAGAGGAAACAAGTTTTCTCTAAAGTTGTTTAGCATTTGTGAGAGAAAATAGGATTTCTCTAATGCAGTTTAGCATATGCGGTTTAGCATAAAGTTGGAAAAATCGAGACCTACAAAGGAAAATGATATAATTTAGATCATAAAGGTATCATCCTAGTTTGCCACACTCCATTTTCCCATTCATGTTAGTGAGGTATTAGGTATACGTGATTGTATTGGATCTGTGTCACACATGACACATGCATTTGATACTTTTCGGTATCGAAAGCCTTGCAGGACAAAATGATGGACTTTCATTATCTTTGGATCAAATGTTTTGTTTTTTAAACTTAGTCGACTAATTCAATAGCGTGGCTTACCTGAGTTTTTAAACTGTTTTTTAAACTAGAGTCAAAACTGTAATTAATGCTTGTCCAAAGGGGAGATTATTGGACAATGTTGTCCTTTCCCATAAAGTTGGACAACTATTAATTGCATTTTTTGGTTTTTAAATAAATTATCAGTTAAGTTGCTCATATCAATCGTAAGCATAAGGAATCTCTGACCCGTTAGGAGAGCTTATGTATTGAGAAACTATAGAAAGACCTAAATTATGTGTCGGGAAACACTTTCCATAAAGATCTCAGGAGATTCGTGATCGTTTAAAGCTCAAAATCGGTATTGGAATTAGAGATGGAACTGAAATCAGGTATTCCACATTACTTCGTTTTTAATATTTTCATGTTAATCAATGGTACGTAATAAGGTTTGTACTACGTATTACAAAGAATCCATGACAACTGCAGATGTGGTGGATTAAAAAATTAAGCAGCTAGCGGAAAGGGCATATTCAAGGGCCAAGTAGTTTGTTACAACTCACATTGATATCCTTCACAAACTATAAATTGCACAAAGATTATGATTAGTGATACATAATCCCTTTAAGTTGTTGACAGGAGAACATGAAGAATCAAGAATGTAGAACCTGGGCTACTTGCCTGAGAATAACATTCTATTGCAGTTTTAAATCTCTCTCACGAAAAGTTACGTCTCACGCTATCTAGTGTCCAACATATCCCTTATTTGTTGATTCCATTCTTGGAAAGATAACTATATAATAGGTTAGTACGAGGATAAAGCAAAGAATTGGTAAAAGGAATAAGCAACATACCAATGAGCATTTAATCACCTCATTTATTCCTTCATCATCTTTGTAATGTGTCATTACTAAAATTTGATGAATAGCTGTGAGATCCATTCGTGAACATGAGTCACGCATTTGAGAAAGAGGATGTTGTGGTGTAGGTAGTACTTCTTCATGCTGTGTTATACCCGGCATCATATGAGATGGAACTTGAAAGTAAAATCGTTAAATTACAAGCAAAACAACCATCTACAAAGTTAATACAACTAAATGCATCTCCTGAAAAGGGGTGAATAGGGGTTAATAGATTATATCTTAAAGAACATAAAGAGGGATATAATTGATGAACCAATATTCTTTGCTAGTCTACTCTTTAGTCCATCCCTTACTGCTTTCCACCATCGCTGGCCATTGTTCTCCATATACCCTACGTTGATGTCTGCTACTCTCCAAGCACTGCCTGTAAGTCCAATCAACCAGTCCTCGACATATAAATAGTTTTGGAGTAGAGAACTTTAGAATGCAGATTCCCTAAGTCAAATCTATATCTTGTTGATTTGCAACCAAACCTAACCCAACCCGTATTGCTCATTATCTTGGTTGCATTTTGACTGATATTTTTGTGTGTTTAAGGTTGTTTGTTTTTGCTCTGGATTTGCTTTGCATTGTGTTTTGGTTATGTAATGTGTCTATTGTGAATGATTTATAAAATATGCATTGAGCAATTTAGGCTTGGAAGTTGGAATTGGTTGTGTGAATTGTGTATAGTTCAATAACATTTAGGCATTGTGAATTCAAGAAGAAATGAGATCAAAATAATATTTTATATGGATTATGGAAGAACACTTAGGCATTGTGAATTATGTATGATTCAACATGTCATATTATTTGTTATTTTAGTAATCATAAAAATGAGATCAAAATTAATTCATTAAATTGTTAATTAATTTAAATGAAACATCCAATTTACTAATCATTATTTGTATATAAATGGTATTTAAATTATGATTAATCATGTAAATATATGATTTAATATATAATTAAATAATTTAATATATGTAATTAAATTAAGAAAATTAAAATTTTGCATTTTTGTATTGTTCATTGGTGTTATTAGGAAATAATATTACAAATATTGATCCTATCTTATGAGTAGCAAACACACATTCATCGTCTTATCTTATGAATAGTTAAATACATAGTAGAAAATAATATGTAAATTTATAAGAGAATACTCATTACTCAACATAATGTGAAATTGCAAGTGTTAAATCATTTTGTGATGTGTGTTATCATAAAGAAAAATCATTTTTGCAATGTGTGTTATTATAAGGAAAGGTGTAAGAAAGAGTCTGCCTAGAATTTCTATATGCTTATAATTAAACATTGGATTTTTATATTTATGTAATGATATTATATACAAAAACTGTATTTTTAAATATGAATTTATTAATTTAATTTTAACAAATGTCTTCATTTTTTTAAAGATAAATAGAGGGGAGTTCAAGTGCTCCTAATAATTCGGTCATTTAAGGAAGAATTGATTATCCAATTTGTGCTCATGCTAGATTGATTCCTAGAATAAAGAACCATACCATTTGTGTGTATTGCAATAAGCATTTGAAAGGTAAAAAAATCACCATAATGAAAAAACATTCAGGTGGGATGAAAGGTAAAGTAGAGCCTTGTAAAAAAGTGAACCATGACTTGAAATTGCAAATGAAGACTTTACTTAAAGAGTATTAGAAACTATGAAATTGGTTGTGGAAGTTCTTTTTTCAGTAGTCAGGATGATAGTGGAAAAGTTGAAGGGGGTGGTATTCCTACCTAAAAAGAAGGGAATATCACACCTGATGTGAGGTAAGGAAGAAGACATGTGTCCAATTTTTTCACCACGAACAATTCCTGAAGCTCAGCTTTTAATTCGTAGTGTCTTACAATCTAAAGAAGCAGCTCACATGGCAATGTCTAAATGGTGATATGATTTTAGTGTATCATTCAATGCTCCTCGATCTTATTATTACCAGCCTATGGTGGATGTTGATACCTTTTATGATCCAGGATATAAGGCTCCTCCAATTGATGACTATATATGTAAACTTTTGAGTAGCTCTGTTTATGAAATAAATAGTTATTTGGATTTAAAAAAAGAATGATTTAGGCAACTTTTAGATGTTCAATCATATGTGATGGTTAGACAAATAGAAGACGAACCCATTATCAATTTTTTAGTTTATTATAATAAAGGGACAATGTTTTTGAAGTTATTTTATTTCATATATTTGATGAAGTTGTGAAAGAAATTGAGCTAGAAAACATTTTTTAGTTCATTACTGACAATGATTATACTTACAAAGTAGTTGGAAAAAGATTGCAAAGCAGGTATAATTCTTTTTATTAAACTCCTTGTATTGAACATTGCATTGACCTTACGTTGGAAAATGTAGAAGATGCTAGATATTTTCCTACTATTGATGAGACCATGCAGAAAGCAAAGAAAGTGACCAAGTGAGGAAGGATTTCACTAATGGTAAGAATTTGTTTCATCCTGCTATAACAAGGTCCGCGACTAATTTCTTATCACTTTATTGTTTTTTAAATAAAAAAGGAGTTGAGACAAATGTTTATAAGTAATAAGTGCGTCGCATCATAGAATGTTAGGCCTACTGTTGAAGTTAAGTTTCTAGAATTATACTTGAAGATCATAAATTTTAGTCCCAGTGTCAATTTGAAATATGATTTTGTGAGCCTTTGGTGAGAGTACTTCGTCTAATAATGATAAGAAGGTAATAGGTTATCTTTATGATGCCATGGAAAAATAGGCTTTCTTTGTATACATCTTATCTTGTATTCATCAATAAGAGATGGAAAAGACAAATTTTCCCTTGTTTTCAGCTAAGGAATTATTGAATACTAATGCTTATGTTAGACCAAATTTTACAAAGAAAACTAAAGGTAATAGGGGAATGCTAATAACTACTACAATAATTGTTGCCCATAAAATGATGCAAGATCTCCTATGCTCACAAATGGAGGTTTATAAGGATGCTTCTAGTGATTTTGGAATACCCATTGCTACTTGTCAAAGAGAAAAGCTTAATCCAGATGTATATATATTTATTCACCTTTATTACTTGTTGGAAATTAATCATCATATTTTTGTTTATAATATTACTTTTGTTGTCTTATAGTTGCTTAGTGTGATCAATTCGGGAATGGTGTTCTAGAATTGCAAAGATTTGCAATTCAAAATTTGAGTCAATAATTGAATGCAATAGGGTGTGAAAGGAATTAAAGCATATTTTAATTCATCCATTCTAAAAAAAGGAATAAATTGTAACATAAAAGATTAAACAAATTGGTCTTTATTCAATACAACATAAATCTTCGAAAAACGTATGTTATTATCATTGTTAAGTTGAATATAATTTCTTGTAATTTCTTAATAATTTAATTTTATTTGTTTACTAGGACTCTTAATAGAACAAGTATTTATGTGGATCTAATTTATCTTGACCATATCGATCTTTTGGCATATTGGGCTTCTAAGGAACTAGGTTTGATAGATGAGAATAACGTGGAAGATAATCTTGGATAAGAAAGAATTGACATGTCATTTGGTGCAATGAATTTGAATGATGGTGATGATGAGGCTCCTTTCAATGATGAGAATGTGTAATAAATGAGAATTAGGGTCAATGCGATTTGAGTAAATATTCGAATGAATGAAGTTCTAAGTTTTCATTTCCCTTCTTTTTTTAATTTCACTTATATTATTGATGTATATGTTAAATTCTATATATGCAATATTAATATAACTATAAATGTTTTGTTTCAAGTTTCATTTCTAGTTAGTTGTTTCCTCGGCACGAACTCTTATTGCAAACTATAATACTTAGAGGGTTCTGGATATTTATTATTCTTTTTATTTGATGTTTTGATATAATATTATTTATTATATAATGAAATTGTAACATTTTAATTACTTTGTATTGTCCTTAATTTTTTTTGTTTGTATGACCTTTTTTATATTAATTATGTTTGTTATTTATATGTCAAATATGTGAAAAGTAATATTAATATAAATAAATAGATTGTTATTATTTCAATTTTCTATTATTATAATTTATTAAAACATAGTTGACGCGAAATTATAAATTATACAATACAATATATTAAGGGACTATTTTACAATTTTAAAAAATTAACAATTATTTTATAAATTTAATAAATTATCTAAAACGGTACCTAATATTGATCTATACTAGTACAATATGATACTAAAATCAAATCCGATACCAGTACCAGTACGGTATTTATAACATTGATTCACCTCTCAAACAATTTAGTCATAACATTAACTATCGTGAAAAAATCCTAGCCTATCATTTTCTCTCTTGAAAAAAGAAGAAATGGAAGGTAAGACAAGCTATGAGCTATTCTTGGATGAGCAAGGATACAACTAGTATGAAGAATTATTTGAAAATGTTAAAATGTGGGAAACTTTCTCTAGATTTGGAGATTCATTCAACATTAAGCATTGGCCTTGGGAATGAAGATAACAATGACTCTCCTAAGGGTAATAACTAGAGCAAGACTCGTGTATTCAATAATGGGATTGAATATAATATTATTAAGATTCTAGTTATCTTTTGAGAATTACCTAAGCTATTTAATACACAACAACATGTGATCATCAAAGCAAAGCTGGAAAGTGGTTCAACTCTTGATCATTAGATAGTTTGGTTAATGAAGTCGATAATTAAATGACTGAGGAACAACCAATATCTGAAAAAGAGGATTTTACTGAAATAGGTCAGTCCTTTGTTTGATCTAATTTTGAGGTTTCAAAATGATGTAATAGTGTAAGAAAAGTGCAGTTTCATAGTCCTGCCATAGGTGGTGAATATATAATGATGTCAAATATGAAGTAGAGTTTTATAATAATTTACTTGTATGTTTTTATATTGGGATCAGGGACGGAGTTATTTGGGGGCCAATGGTGCACTGGACCCCCCCAACATATATATATATATATATATATATATATATATATCTGTGTATGCACTGGGCCCCTCAAGATTTAAAAAATTAAATATTTGGACCCTTCTATCTTAAATTTCTGGCTCCGTCACTGATTGGGACTAAACCCTCTTTTTACTGTGATGAATGGCTTTATCAGAAGAGAATTAGGTAAACTTGAGATAAAAAGGTGCTCCTATTGTAGAATGATATATTAGTAAAGTTTGATAGTAAAACTTCAAAATACAATCATCTATCATTTTATTAGGAAACTTATTATTATTAAGGAACACATTATGGATTTACAAAAGACTTATAACGAGGCTATAAAAGTGCCTATATAGGTGTAACTTATAAGTCTAAATTTGAATTTTGATTGTTAATTCTCTCATTAAAATAGAAAATTTAATAGGGACTCCAATATTGCATGAATAAATGATTGTAAAAAGAAAAAAGAAAGGTTTATGTTTGGCATAATCCTTGTAGAGATGATTAGTGTGAAAATGTTTGAGAAAATATCTTTTGAAAATAAGGAGAGGCAAGTACAATTAAGTATGAGTGAAGGCCTTTTCAATGCTTTAGAAACAAAACATATGGCTATGAACATGAAGAATGTAGAAATTTTAAAATGAGAACAGAATGGAGCTAAAAAAAACTTCCAATACTGACAAGATATTGGATCTCCTAGATTTTAATCTTCTTGCTTATACTAAGGAAGCAATTGGTAAAAGAACTAAACCAAATAAGGAATGGTAGGATGTTTCTTTTGAAAATAGTAAGACTAGTACATGTAAGGTCCTAAAACATAAACATCCCTTAAGAATCCTACTTAGATGGATAAAGGAAAGTGTATTATAGTTTAGATATATTTTGTCTCTATCAATGGTTAAGGGATTCAAATGTGTACTCTACAGCCTAATCATATTCTAAGGATAAAAACGGCTAACATTTATATGTGAAATTTTAAGGATTCAAAAAGCCTTAATAAGCATAAAGGGGTGTCTTTAACCACATAAATAAAATAGATTTTATAGGTTTAGTTGAAACTAAACTTAAATGTAAAAGCTTTGGCCTTTTAAGAGATCATTCATTGATCTTAAACATAGAAATAGAGGCATAATTTAGGTCTTACACAAATATAATACTTTAAGGTACACATTTATGATCTTTGTTAATTAGTACATCATTTTATAGAAGATTTATTTTTACAACAACTTTATTATATGAATATTCTGTATGGGCTTAATTTAGATACTAAGAAAAATCCTTTGTGGTTGCACTTAAAGGATTGAGCTAATTCTATTTAAATTCTTTAAGCAGATATTAAAAATATTAATAGTGTTTTGAATCTTGATGAGAGAATATATCGATGTCTAGTCTCTATGATAGAAGTGTAAACTCTTAGGATTATGTAGACCATTTATAAGCTACAAGACCCTAGGTGGAAGGTATGTAAACATGGAATAATAAAAAGAGTAGGGGTTGTAGGATCTTGTTAAAAATTAATGGAGTCCTAATCAATAAGGATTGAATTTTTTATTTAAATAATTTTGAGGCTCTGGTCCTTAAAGAGGGAGTATCAAACCGTTCTCATATTGTGATTCCTTTGAAGTAGGATTAGGTGCTAATCAATTGTAATTTCAAGTTTTTCTTATATAAAGGTAATTTTAGAAAATTTTGTACCTCTAGTTTGAGAAGTATGGTAATAGGATATACCTGGCAATAAGATCCTTAAAGTGATTAGGAAGGTAAAACTTTTAAATCCTAAAATAAAGTCTCTAAATAATAAGCATTTTTATGATATTTGTAAGCAAGTTGTTGGTGTTAGAGAACAAATATAGTTTGCTCATATGCAATTGCAGCAAAACCTATTTAATTCAATCTTACAGTATGAAAGATACATCTATGTTATGAGAGCTTTTAAATCATCATTGGTTGCTGAGAGCTTTATGATACAAAAATTCAAAACTAATCAAACTAAATTAGGGGATCAAAAAAATCTAATATTTCCATGTGCTGAAACAAAGGCAACATAAGATGGATTTTCTATTTAGGATATTGAGGGAAATATGATTTGAGGACATCAATTGGTGGTTGATTAGTTTGTTAAGTTCTATTAAACTATATCGGAAAAGAGCAAAGAAAGATGTTTCATTAATTAGAAGGTGTGTAACAAGGATCTAAAACTAAATATAAAGCAACAACTTCTACTTTTACAAATTTTTACTAAAGAGGAGAATAAAAGGGCTATGTTTGTTATTGGCTTCTACAAAAATCCAAAACCAAATAGGTTTAGAAGTGGATTCTTAAAACATCCTTAGTTTATTGTGGGTAATGAAATATGTGAGACTATGTTAGACTTCGTCTAGATTGGTAAAATGCTTAGGCAGGTTAATTACACTTATTCCCAACGTTGAATTTTCTTTGACAATCTTCAAGACTTAAGATTATAGTATCATTACTTATAAATGAAAATTAGGATACATCCATTGATAACATGTCTATTAACTAATAAGCCAGTATCTTATTAGTTAAATAAAAAGAAAAATATATCAGATAGATGTTTCATGAAAGTGGACATAAAAAAGACCTATGACACACTCAAATAGGAGTTTATTAGAGAGTTATTGCAAACTTTAAAGTTCCCATTTACTTTCATTGAATGGTTAATAACTTGCATTACCTCAACTTCTTTTAAACAACCTTTGTTATGTAGATGACTTTTTTATTATTCTATAAAGCTAATACATCTTGTATGAAGATTAGGATGAACCCTTTGAATCAAATTTTAGAAACTTGAAGCATTTTCACTAACCATAAAAAGGAAGTTTATATTTAGGAGCAGTTTATGAGGATATCATTAGTTTTATTATGAGTTCCTTTCTCATAAGGTATTTGGGTGTGCCTTTATCTCCTAATACGTGGATAAAGGTTGAATGTCAAAGTATTGTTGATAAAGAATAAAATCTTGGAGTTCAAGACATCTTTTCTATACAAGTTGTGTCAGCTCATTAACTTAGTTTTACTTTATATGTGAACTTATTGGTCATCTGTTTTCATTATTTCTCAAGATGTTATGAAAAGAGTTGAGAAGTTAAGTAGGGAATTCCTTTGAAAAAATAATTTAAGTTTATGTAAATTTACTTTTAAATCTTTTTATTGTAAAAAGGAAGATAATTATTTTCATAACTAGTTATTTTATAGGAGATATTAAATTTTGAATTAAATAAATGGTGGAGGTATAGTACCTTAAACCAGTGTTTTAAAAATTGGACTGAACTGGTCTGTCGGACCGGAGAACCGGTGACCCGGTGCGTGAAACAGTCCGATTTAGCCCTTATTTTTTGTGAGTGATTGACCCGTTCATTTTGCGATTGGACCGGTAAAAACCGCTGAACCGGTGAAAAAAAGAATCGGCCAGTTCATTTAAAATATCTTGATTTTGATGATTTCAACTTGAATGAATATTATGATTAGTAATCTTTTTTTTTAATCTTTTTGATGAAATATGACTAGTGAGCTATGTTATCTTATTTTGTATTGTGTTGGTGAACTTAAAAAAAAACTTGTATATTTTGAAGATTGAAGGTTTAAGTTAAATTTACAATTAGATAAATAATTAAATAGTATATTTAAAAATTATCTTATATATATAATATATAAATAAAAAATTTATATATTTTTTAGTCACCGGTTCAATCACGGTTGAATTCCGGTTGAACCATTGACCCTTGAATCAGTTACTTCTCCGATTCAATCACCGGTCCGATTTTTAAAACATTGCCTTAAACACTTGAATTAATGTCAAAGACTAGTTTCCTTTAAAATTTTAAAATAAGATATGGCATAATCCTATTTATTAATGTTGGTTGGTCAAAGCCTATTGCCTTTACTTAACATGTTCTAACTAAGTTGAGGTTATTTTGGTAATTTGGGGTTGAATTCCACTAAAACTGCAAGAATTATAAAGTTTACGTTCCCAAACGACGCTTGTAAACACTCACCGTGAAACCATATGCCACAGGATTCACGTGCTCGATTTTCTCTCTCTTACCTTCTCTTATTCTTAAACTTTTTATTTTTTTCGTGTTCACAGTGAATTATCCAATAGAATGTACTCTACTTCTGATCGTGTACCAAATCAGATCAGTTCATACCCAAAACAATCGGCATCTTAATTTTCCAAAAAAAAAAAAAGGTAAGTGAGTTAGACTCTGTGTGAGTTTAGTATATCAGGGCTTGCTTAAAATTGAGCTACATCTATCCCATAACTGCACATTTATAGAGTGAGGTAAAATATATATATATATATATACAAATTAAGAGTTCAAATTTTGTAAGTCAGTCTCCTGAAATTATACCTCATCTATTATTATTATTATTATTATTATTATAAAGTTATAAAATTAATTTTTGTAAAATTAAATATCTAAAATTTAAATTATTATAAGAATATTCAACGAAATACTAAGAAATATAATATTCATGTCCTTATAATTTTTTAAATCATACGCTCATAAGTTATTTTACACATCAACAACTAATACTAAACAGTTAATTTTACCAAACATCTTTAATAAACAGCTGATGTTATCTGCTGGTTAAATCAATTGATATAATCAGCTCTCAGCTAATCACTGATAGAATCAGCTAACAACTAATACATTCTACTGTTTGCCAAACAGGACTTTTATATTCCTGTGATGTAGTGTTATTTAAACTTTTTCTTTGTTAATAAAATTGTTTTATTTTTCAAAAAATAGTTAATTTATCTTATTATTATTATTTTCCTTAAATTATATAAAATTTTATCATCTTAATTAGATAATACTTACACTTACAAAAGATAATAATCAGTCTTATTATTAAATTCTATAATGAATTGCCTCAAACTTTTTCTTTATTTTAATTTTTAACTACTATTTATAGTTTTATAGAAAAGGACTATTTCTACGTAATCTTATAACTTTTAAGGTATGAAAAACAATTTTTGTTTTAAAAAAACGAGAAGCGAAACACATTACAAAATAAGGCGGGGAAAACAGATCCCCGACAGATCCTCAACGAGGAAAGGTTGGCACCTGGTAGGTGCGGAATCAAAATAAGTAACCCCAACAACAAATTGAGCAGCCTGAGAGGCTAGCCAGTTGGCGCATCTGTTGCTCTCGCGGTAAACATGACGATGGACAACAGACCAGTTGCGGGAGAACAATTCGTGGATGCCCGTCACAATAGGGTTGAGCACCTGTGACCGGTTAGTCGAGGAGGATAGGAGGGTGTGTACCTCGATCGAGTCCACCTCCAGGACCACGTGGTGGAAGCGTAAGCACTAGGCGAGAGAGAGACCGGTGAAGACACCCCAGAGTTCAGCAGACAGCGGGGTGCACCAACCTAGGTGCTGTGTGAAGCCGCCAAGCCAGTTACTGTCACTGTCGCGTAAGAGGCCATCGGCAGTAGCGGTGCAGGTACGGCGATTGCTAGAGCCGTCAGTGGTTAGCTTGATCCAACCCAGCGGTGGCTTACTCCATCTGAGTAGGAGTTCTTGACGGGAGCGGAGACCAGTGTCAGTCGGGCTACGTCGCTCGAAAGACCTGCGAATTTGAGCTGCATAAGACAAAATGAGCAAGTCAAGAGAGGTAGGCCAAATGAAATGCGGATCAAATAAAGATTTCCTCCATGTCCAGAGGAACCAACAAGTAATTCCAAAAAGGACCGTCCAATCCTGGCCCAGGAGACTGTGACGGGTATGACCATTGGTGAAAAGCCATTCGCGTAAAGGTAGAGCAAAGAAATCAATCGTGGCAAGATGAGGCGACAAAGCGGTCCACACACGGCGCGCCCTTAGACAATCGCACACGGCATGCAAGGAGGATTCTTCAAGAGAGCAGTGAGCACAAGAACTGTCTGTAGTGAGCTACTTTCGAGCTCGAAGTTGGTTCGTGAGGAGTCGATCATGGGCGAGTAACTAGAGAAACGTGCGGATACGCTGCGGTCCCTGCCACTGCCAGATTGCCTTTCAAATCCCGTGGGTTGGCGCGGTGGCATGATCCATAAGCAGGGAATACGTGGACGCCACTGTGAAGATACCACTATCGGAGGCACCCCAAACTAGCTTATCGAGGCCAAGGAAGGGATTAGGTGGGAACGTGCTAGCGATGAGAATGCAAATGGATGATGGGAGCCAAGGTTGGAACGCTGCCCAATTCCAGCTGCCATCAGGTTCCACAAAATGTGGGACACAGAGAGAAAGCGTGGAGTTTGGGAATGGCGTGGAGGCATGGTTAATTAGGGGCCCTGTGCCCATGATCCAGGGGTCGAGTCAGAACCGCGTCCGGGCGCCATCGCCGATCATCCATTTCAGGCCGCGAAGGACTATTGGCCAAGTGGCTTTTATGCTACGCCAAACCATGGAACCCCTGGAGGTAGTTGATTGATTCCACATACAAGAGATTTCTATTTCAAGCAAAAGAAAATTGTTAAATTTATGCTATAAAAATGAAAAGTCAAATCATTGAATTGTTGATTGTTGTATAATTTAAAATTAAGAAATTATTTGATTCCACCTCTGTTTTTTAAATTGTAGTTTTTAGTTTTTATATTAAGTTTGCAGTTTTAGTTTTTTCTTGTAAATAAAATGTTTTTCTTGGATATTAATATTAATGTAGTTATATTTTTGTCACTTATATTAATTACATATATAAAATTTAAAGATAATTTATTTTTAGTTATCTAAATTTATTTAATATCTTATATAATATTTATTAATAAATTATTTTATTATTGTTAAAATAAATAATTCAAAAGCCAACTTTTTATTTATAAATTAATATTTATTTTAAATAAATTTTAATTATGAAATCCAATTTTATTTAAAATTTATATATTTTTGAAGATATTGTAAATTTAATAATATTTAATTATTATTATTATATTAAATTTATTTAATTTAATTACAAAATTAAATAATTCATAATTCATATAAATAATCAATTTTTGTTAATTAAATATATAATATTAAATTAAATAATTTAATTCTTATTGATAATTAAT
>JAOSBM010000205.1:18232844-18250314 GCA_027568955.1 Erythroxylum tenue
TAATAATAAAATAATAATAATAATAATAACAAAATTAATAATAATAATAATAATAATAAAATAAAAATAAAAAATAATAAAAAAAAATAATAATAATAATTAAAAAATAATAATAATAATAATAATAATAATAATAATAATAATAATAATAAGAACAACAACAACAACAACAACAACAACAATACTAATAATAATAATAATAACAATATTAATAATAATAATAATAATCCAACGTTAAATTTTCTATTAATATGAATGATATAATGAGCTACATCTTATTAGTATTTTTCATATAATATGTATGAATTTTATTATTTAATAAATTAAAAATAACTTATAAGGACATGACTTAAAAAAATTATAAAGTCATGATCAAATATTTAATTTTACAAAAATTAAAATTTTGAAAATAATAAAAATAGCATAAAAATTAAAATTTACAAATGTTTCCAACCTATAAATATATAAAGGGTAAATTTGACTTTTAATACTTAAAATTTTAACTGATTGATGAAAACGCTCCTATGTTTATGTTAAATAAGCTATTGAAAAAGCCAAGAAACCAAACATCTTTCATAGCTGTTTGAAAAGTCAAACAGTTATGACAACCAATCAGCTAATTTTTAGCTGATTGGTTGTCCACCAAATGAGCCCAAAGTCCCCTGTTATAAATTGATTTGGAAGAAAACTATTGCTCCAAAAGCTGCAGTTATAAGCTGGTTGGCCATCAAGAATTAGTTTAAAACCAAGAATAGGTGGAGGGGAATTCTAAGAACTATTGACCCTAAATGTCTATTTTGTAATGCAGAATTGGAGATAATCATATACCTTTTTTTTTCAATGAAATTATTCTCATACCATTTGGAAGATAATACAAAACATAACGCAGATTGATTGTGAATTGATTTGAAATATATGATTACGTGGGCTAACAGAATTTACAAGCACTTAAAGCAAGATGGGATCATTCTAAAAACTTCATGGTCTTGTTCCATCTATTATATGTGGAGGGAAAGAAACAACAAGCTTTACAGAGGTCAAAGGACGAAAGTTACAGAACTTGGAGATGTTATCATCAATTGGATTAGGGAAATATTATTGGAACATGAAGTTTAACCCAAAATCAGTCAAAGAATGAAAAACTTATTGAGGATTTAAAATCAAAATGATGTAGTACTGTTACTAATAATTGTTGTTCTACAATAAACTTGATTAATCAGTTGTATAGCTAACTTCCTAGATAGTTCTTATACCTTTGTACTTGTATAAGCTTCGCTTGTGTTAATAAATCTTATTCATTTTCCAAAAAAAAAACTCAAAATACAAAATTTTAAGTATAGAGACATGACATGAATATATTTATTATATGGTTGAGTGTGGTGTGATTTTAGTTAAATCTCTCGCACCTCTTTAAAATTTAGATAAATAATTGAAATTGAAAATTCCTTCTAATTAGGAAGAGTTCATCATGATTGAATCTAGTTTTATTTTATTACTTTTTTATAACTTTTATAGGGAATATTGTTGGGCTGTAAAACTATAAGATATTTTACCCGAATTCTCCTACATTTTGGTGTTTTGTTGTATTATCTAACTATTTCCATTTATTTCCTTTTTCTACTGGAATCATGTCTTTTTCACGAGGTTGATGTTTCCTTCTTACTTTACAGTGGTTGGTTTTTAGTTTCTATAGCGGTGGAGTTTTCTCTTCACTTTTGTGTGACTTTATTATGTTCTAGTTGGTCGTGAGGTGGTCAATATGGAAAAATAAGCATTAATATCTTCTCAAATTTTGATAAGCTTTGTATTATTATTAGACATTGGCTTTTAGCCTTTAAATTTAAAGATTTTATAGATAATCTCCCTTAATAAAATGAAAAAATTATTTGTAGAAAAGTGATATGAAAAGTGGATGAAAATGAAATAGATATTGTATTGACTTTTCTTATCTTTTATTAAATTTTTATTAATTTATTAATTTACATTTATTCATAATTACTATTATTATATTAAAAATTGTTTTGTTTGATTATTTTATTTAATTAAATTGATTAACTAAAATTTTCAAAAAGTATTATCAGGTAATAATTTGGAATTCTTGATAAATATTTCTAAGAAAGTATTAATTACTTTACCACCTAATTTACTCTTTGTTAATTACTTTAATGTCACAACTACCATTACAAGTATATTATTTCTTATGTAATTAGATACATATTATTATTAATTTTAATTATAATTGTACTTCCATAAATTACGTCTATCGGAATAAGTTAAACCGCATTTTATCCCCTAACTACCTATTTGAAAAAATATTTCAGCATAGTAAGTGCATTTGTTAGAGGAAATGACAACGAAATCATGTAAGGGGGCACAAAAGCTATATGTGGAACTTGTCATGAGTATTGGGAGACAATAACACAACTCTTTAAAAGATAAATCAAAGATCAACAACAAAACACCCTTAACTTTAACCAAAACATCAATATGAGAATAAGAAACTTAATAACAAAGCAAGCACCAAGATTTAAGTGGAAAATCCTCTAGTGTAGAGGGAAAAACCACAGGCTAAACCGATAAGAAAATCCATTAAATTCAAATAAGGATTTAAAAAGTTTAATATCTCACCCCACAACTACAAGTTGTCTCACCAAGTTTCAGGATTGAAACCAAAGTTGATATAACAATTAACAAACTCTTATACCAATACCAAAAAAAAAAGGGATGATAATATTACATACTCTCTCTCGATTTTTTCTCATTTTTGGACATTTTGTCACATTCTTATACAAAACTATGTATTTTTCTTTTTTATATCATGAAATAAGTTTTTCTGTACTATACACAGTCACATACACGACTATGTAAGTGACTGTATCTTTTCTAGCACTGCCTCAGTCCCAAATAGGCACAGTTACAAAGAGCTACATAGTTATTTATGTTATAAACACGAGCGTATACATGATCATGTATGTCTTTACCCTTCAAGTTATCCTTCACACGTTTCCAGACGCATACACAATTACTTCACACAGATGTGTAAGTAAAGGATATAAGTGTGTGCATCTACACAATCATGTATTACTTCACTCGTTCGTGATTCCCACAAACTATAAAGGCATCTACAATCACCGTAAAATGTAAAAATAGGGCTAGATACTAAAAAATCTCCCCCTTCACCCAATTATGGGGAATGCACCTTATGCTTCAACATCTACTTGAGAGACATTACGTTAAGCTTACTGCATAGCTCATGCTTGCTTCTAGGAACCGCTTTAGTCAACATATCAGCACCATTCATATCCATATGATTCTTCTTCAACATCAATTGTTGCTCCTCAATCACTAACCTCAACCAATGATATATGATATCTACGTGCTTTGTGGAGGAATGATACATATTATTTTTGCTCAAGTCAAAAGCACTTTGACTATCACAAAATACTACATAGTCTTTTTATTTTACATCCAACTTTTGAATGAACCTTTTCAGCCAGAGCATCTCTTTACAAGCTTCCGTTATAGCTACATACTTTGCTTTAGTCGTAGACAAAGCCACACCCTTTTGTAGCTTAGATTACAATAAGATTGTTGGAACCTGAAAATTTTTCTAAACTACTTTTTATTTGTTTAATTATTTATTTTTGTTTGTTTGTTTGTTTAATTATTTTTTTTTAGAATTGAGTCATTAATTTAGTAGGCATGAATAAAGATTGAAATTTTGATGGAAAGATTGGAACTTAATTAGAATTAATGTGTGTTAAATGGATTAAAGGAGTTAGAGACATAAAAGGCAAAAGAAGGGGCAAAATTAGAAAGGCTAAGTAAGTAAAGGACAATTTTGGAAGAATAAGCTAAAGATGAGTCTTGAATTAGAAGAAGAAGAGAGAATGTCGTGAGTGTGAGAAGGGAAGAGAAGAGAAAACGTGAGAGAAAGAAAAGAAGAGAAGAAAAATCGAAGAAGCTAGGGAAAAAGGAGGAAAATCGTGGGAAGAAGAAGAAATAAAGCTTCTAAGGTAAGTTCATCATCTTTTCTTCTGGCTTTATCAAAGAAATAGGTTGTGCTAAGAATGAAGGAGTTTTAGAGAGAGAAAGGGGTTTTGTGTTGGAAGATGATTTAGAGACCCATTTGATTTTTAGGGGTTTCTAAACTAGGTTTTAGCTTTTCTAACCTAGATAGACCATGGGTAAGTTAATGCTAAACCCAATTTTGCAATTATTTCATTTGTTGTGATTTTGAAGTTTTAGGGGTTTTATTGAATTGGAATTTAATGAGAAATTGGTTTGTTTTAGGAAATCAAGAAAATCCTACCCAAGAGCAAGGGGAAGGGCTAAATTGAGTTTGGATTTTCAAGAGTTATAAGATGGATAAAATATTTATTGTTGTTGTGTAAATGGGCAATGTGCCTATATGTGTGTGTATATACTTAAATTTATAAATTGTGAATTGTTGTGATGTGGAAAATGCCTTATGATGTGTTTTATGTTATATTATGCATTGAAAGATGTATGACACTTTGATAGGGTTGAATTGTGAATATGATCATGTTATGCCTTGGAATTGTATCATGGCATTTTGATTTAAATGGAAAGAAGAAAAAGCATAAGAATATGAATTTGTGATTGATTGAATTGAGCATGAGAGTTGATTGTGGTTGGGCGAGAGTGGAACTGTTTCGTAGTCACGTGCACGTCGACATAAAGCCTTCTCCCGTCTGCCTGCTTGTGGCATACGAGATCTAAAAAGTTGACTCGTTTTGTTCACGGAGTAAACTTCGGTTTCTCTGTTTCGTTCCACAGAACCCTCGAGCCATTTGTTTGTGCATTTGCATTTTGATATGTTAAGTTATGATGAGGTTTGAGTATTATGCTTTGATGTCAAATTATCTCCAACATGTTTTATGTGATGATGTATTGAATTATAAGTTGTGAATTAGAATTGTGAATGCTAAACTTACAATGCTAGATTAAGAAAGGGCATGCATGCCTATGTGAATATTTATATGTTTGCTTGTGTGGCCCGTTGCCAATGGCTATAAATATATTAGCCACTGAGCTGTGTAGCTCAACCCATAATTTTCCCTCCTCAGGTGTAGAACGAGAAGATTAGCGATCCTTGCAAGGCATTCAGAAACTCCAAGATAGCTAGAAATCTTTTTTACTAAGTTAGCCACTGAGCTGTGTAGCTTAACCCATAATTTTCCCTCCTCAGGTGTAGAACGAGAAGATTAGCGATCCTTGCAAGGCATTCGGAAACTCCAAGATAGCTAGAAATCTTTTTTACTAAGTTAGTGACTAATTTGGATAGCTTTATAGGCATATCAAACATGAGAATCCTTTTGTATTAAGTTTGATGTGTATATTGATATGTAAGTAAAGCTTGTTCAAACATTTACTTTGTTTAGAAATGAAAATGGGAATTTGAGAAGTTCCTTTTCTGTATGATTATGTTATTTTAAAGGTTGAGTATGATGGATGTGGAAGTGGAATGTGTATGTGCATATTCTTCTTTGTTGAGATTGACAATTGTTGCTAGTATTAGAATAGCATGTTGAAGATGTGAAGATTGTATGTGATGAATCTTTGAGTTGAAATTCAAGAGTTAATGAGATGTATTTAGTAGTTAAATGGATATGAAGTGGTTTTGCACTAGAAGGATTGAATTTGGGAAGATTATGAGTGAACATTGTGTTAGAATGGATGGAGAAAGCATTGGAGAAGCTTTGAAGAGGTGTGGCGGTCTCAAATGTCTGTTAGACGGACATTAACGGACCTTCTCAGGTTTGGAAAGCACCCCAGGCCAACCTATGTTAGTTAAACAGACATTCACGGAACAGATACAGTAAATTCCGATTTTGACCCGTAGAATATCACTCCGAGTTCTACATGAAAGTTGTAGATCTAGAAGCCCTCTTTGAAACCATCCAAAAACGACCTCAATCTGACATCTCTAATGAAAGTTATGGCAATTGAACCAAGACAGGTACAATTTGATTGAGGACATAAACATCTTGGGCTCCAGGAACGGGGTTCAACATCTTGTGCTCCAGGAACGGGGTTCAACATCTTGTGATATCAGAGCTTAGATTTTAAAGATTCCTAGGCTTAGAATACTTTGTGCTATGCATTATTGTGCCATGTGATAAATTGTTTGCATTGTAAATTGATTGATTGCATTAAATGACATGCATATCATACATACATATAGAAAATAGGATTAAAATAAAATGTAAGCTAATCATTATTGTTTCTATTGAAGGAGTGAAATGCCACCTAGTAAAAGGACACGAGGAGTTTTGCAAGGATCGGTTGCACCTAACCCTCTACTAAGAGAGGAGGGCTCAGATGAGTCTAGAGCCCTAGGAGATGCTGAGGCTTCTATAGGACACAGTATTGGGCCCTCTCGATCACAGATGCGGGAGTCGCCTGTTCTATCAGAACAAGTGCCTACCTTGGATTCGAGGATGTTCCAAGCCTTCACTCAGGTATTTGTCCAAGCTATGGGACAGATGCTGCAATCTTTTGCTCTGGCCCTAGTTAAGAAGGGGAAGCAGTTCGACAAGCTAAGGCAGTATAGAGTGGTGGACTTTTATGGGACCACTGATCCCGAGGAAGATGAGACATGGCTGAGAAAGATGGAATGGATATTGGAGCAGATGGATTGTGAAGATGACGAGAAGGCTGAATATGTGGTGAGTTTGCTACAAGGGGATGCTCTGCATTAGTAAGAGAGTGTCCCGGGAAGTCAGATAAAGCCGCCAGTGATGGCATGGAAGGACTTCCTAATTGTTTATAAGAAGAAGTATTTATCTGAAGTGTACATCCAGCAAAAGCAGAGAGAGTTTTTGAGCCTCACCCTGGGGGATATGATGGTGAGCGAATATGAGTGCCGATTTACACAATTGGCTCGATATGCAGCTGAGTTAATAATGAGCGAAGTGGCTAGCTGTCGAAGGTTTAAAACGGGATAGCACTTGGCCATCAGAGAGAAAGTGGTGGCACAGAATTTCTGCGACTTCCAACAGCTGGTTGAAGCAGCATTGAGAGTGGAAAATATGGAGAACATCAAGAGTGCGGTGAACAGAAAGAAGAAAAGGAGAGAACAGCTTAAGAGGGGAGGCGGTGCTCCTATGTCAGAGAGGAGTGCTAGGACTTTCCCTGCACAGTCTAAGGAGAGGAGCAGTGAAGCAAGCAGGGCTCGACAGATGAAAACTGTCTCACATCAAGCCTCAACAGCTAAAGGCAGCAGGAGGGGAGATGGGGATAAGCCACCCATTCCCAAATGTGATCACTGTGTAAGGTTTCATAGAGGGTAATGTTACCGACTGACTGGAGCATACTTCAATTACGGAGAGAAAGGACACATGGCAAGAGAGTGCCCTCATAATGCAAGACATGAGAGAAGTCAGATGCAAGCTTCAAAGAGAACTGAGATAGTGGGGCACAAGGCTACATCGAAAGTGGGCAGTTCTGAGGCAGTTAAGAGAGTGAACCCTCCAGGGAGACCCAGGGGGCAAGCACCAGCTAGAGTGTCTGCTATGACGAGGGAGGATGCAGAGACAGCTTCTGAAATAGTAAATGGTATGATTAAATTATTTGATGAGGATATTGTTGTTTTGGTTGATCCAGGTTCCACCTATTTGTTTATTTCATCAAGTAGAATTATGAATGGTAGAGAAATGAGCCCATTAGATACTCCTTTGATGTTAAGTACTCCAATTAGACAATGTATTATTATTAGTCAAGTCTATAGAGACTGTGAGATATATATTGGAGAAGAACAATTAGTGGTGGATCTAATGCCATTAAAGATGGGAGCATTAGATGTGATTTTGGGTATAGACATCTTAGAGAAGTATATTGCTAATTTGGATTGCAAACAAAAGATCGTGGAGTGTGAAATTGGCAACGGTAGAAAGGTGATGTTTATAGGGGATAGAAAAGCGAGTCCGACTAGAATTGTTTCGACTCTAACAGTAGAAAGAATGATGAGGAAGGGATGTGAAGCATACTTGGCCTATGTGGTAGACACAAAGACAGATAGAGGGAAGTTAGAGGATATACCAATGGTCATGGAATTCACAGATCTCTTTCCTGAGGAATTATCAGGACTACCACCACCTAGGAAAATTGAATTTTCTGTTAAGCTTCTTCCGGGCACAACGCCAATATCGATTCCGCCTTATAGAATGGCTCCGGTAAAATTGAAGAAGCTTAAGGAGCAATTGGAAGAATTATTGGAGAAAGGTTATATAAGGTCGATCTCTTCGCCTTGGAGTTTCGGTCCTTTTTGTGAAGAAGAAAGATGGATTGTTGAGGATTTGTGTGGATTATAGGAAGCTCAATCATGTCACCATCAAGAACAGATATCCGCTCCCATGCATAGATGATTTGTTTGGTTAGTTGCAAGGGGCAAGAGTCTTTTCTATGATAGATTTGAGATCAGGCTACCACCAATTGAGGATAAAGGATTTCGATGTGTTAAAGACTGCTTTTAGAACACAGTATGGCCACTTTGAGTTCTTGGTCACGCCTTTTAGGTTAACGAATGCACCTGTAGCTTTCACGGACTTGATGAATCGAGTTTTTAAGTCCTTCTTACACCAATTTATCATTGTCTTTATTGATGATATATTGGTTTATTCTAAGAGTGATAAGGAGCATAAGGAACATTTAAGAGTTTCCTTGGAGACATTGAAGAAGAACGGGTTGTATGCCAAATTCGATAAATGCGAATTTTGGCTAAGGGAAGTGGTGTTTCTTGGGCATGTGATTTCAGAGCGTGGAGAACATATGGATCCGAGAAAAATAGAAGTTTTGGTGAAGTGGGAGGCACCTAAGAATATGGCAGAAGTGAGGAGTTTCTTGGGTTTAGCTAGGTATTATAGGAGGGTTGTAGAGGGCTTTTCCATAATAGCAGCTCTACTTACCAAATTGACCAGGAAGAATCAGAAGTTTGTGTGGACAGATGAATGTTAAAAAAGCTTTGAAAAGCTTAAGTACAGATTGACAAGTGCACCGATTTTGACTTTGCTTTCGGGTAATGATGGATACATAGTGTATAGTGATGCCTCGAGGAAGGGATTAGGGTGTGTATTGATGCAAGGAGATAAAGTGATTGCTTATGCTTCTAAGCAATTGAAACCTTATGAGATGAATTATCCTACGCATGACTTGGAGTTAGTTGCCATAATTTTTACGCTGAAAATTTGGATACACTATTTATATGGAGTCACTACCATGGTGTTTACAGACCATAAAAGTCTTAAGTATCTGATGAGTCAAAAGGAGTTGAATTTGAGACAAAGAAGGTGGTTAGAGTTGTTGAAAGATTATGACTTGATGGTAGACTACCACCCGGGGAAAGCTAATGTAGTAGCGGACGCACTAAGTAGAAAATTGACTATGACATATGTGGAGACAGTGTATCTTCCTCTGTTAAAGGAGTTAGCCAAACCCAGGGTGACATTGAGATAAGCCGAATCTGATTGTATATTGCAAACTTTAGAGTAAGGCCAGTATTGAATGAGAAGATTAAGGAATTGCAGGAACAGGATGAGTACTTAAGCAGACTTAGAGAAGAGATTAAAATGGTAAACCTTCTAAAGTAGAGGTAAGGGAAGATGGATTGATAGTGGTGGGAAATAGACTATGTATTCCTAATATGTTAGAGTTGAAGGATGAGATTCTAGACGAGGCGCATAATGCTCCCTATGCAATGCACCCGGGGAGTACAAGAATGTATAGAGATTTAAAAGAGCACTTTTGGTGGAAAGGAATGAAGAAAGATGCTACAGAGTATGCTAAAAGATGCTTAGTGTGTCAGCAAGTCAAGGCTGAACACCAGGCACCTTCAGGCAAGTTTAAACTTTTGTCGATTCTTGAATGGAAATGGGAGAAGATTACGATGGATTTCTTGATAGGATTGCCAAGAACTAGCAGGAAGCATGATGCAATATGCGTGATTGTGGATAGGCTAACCAAGTCCGTACATTTCTTGCCAATTAAACAAACTAATTCTTTGAATGTTTTGGCCAAGAAATACATAGACATGATAATCAGACTTCATGGGATTCCAAGTTCGATACTCTCAGATTGAGATTCCAAGTTCACCTCTAGGTTCTAGGAAAGTTTACAAGAGGCTTTGGGAACAAAGTTACATTTTAGTTCAACTTTTCATCCATAGACTGATGGAAAATCGGAGAGAACAATCCAAACATTGGAGGCAATGTTGAGAGCTTATTTTATGGATTTCAAAGGCTCATGAGATGATCATTTGTCTTTAATTGAATTTGCCTATAATAATTCCTACCACTCAAGAATTCAGATGGCACCTTATGAAGCTTTGTATGGTAGGAGATACAAAACTCCTATTTGTTGGGATAAGGAAGGTGAAAGGAGACTTGTAGGACCTGAGTTGGTATAGGTTACAGTTAATAAGATTAAATTGGTGAAACAGAGACTTAAAGCAGCTCAAGATAGAATGAAGAACTATACAAATGCATATAGAAAGGAGATGGAATTTGAAGTTGGAGACAAAGTGTTTCTTAGAGCTTCTCCATGGAAAGGAGTGTTGAGATTTGGTAAGAAGGGCAAGCTTAGCCTAAGATACATAGGCCCTTATGAAATCTTTGAGAAGATTGGGCCTTTAGCTTACAAGTTAGCTTTGCCATCAAAATTATCTCAGATTCACAATGTTTTCCATGTATCGATGTTGAGGAAGTACCGATCAGATCCTTCACATATAGTTCAACCTTCAGAAGTCCAATTAAGGGAGGATTTGACATATGAGGAGCAACCAGTGGAGATTTTGGATTCAAAGGAAAAATTCTTGAGAAACAAGACAGTGAAGCTTGTTAAAGTCTTATGGAAGAACCATGCAAAAGAGGAGGCAACATGGGAACATCTGGAAGCAATGAAGGAGAAGTATCCACACCTCTTCAATGACTCAAGTAAGAATTTCGAGGGAGAAATTCTTTTAGGGGAGGAGAGTTGTTGGATCCTGAAAATTTTTTTAATTACTTATTATTTGTTTAATTATTTATTTGTGTTTGTTTGTTTGTTTAATTATTTATTTTTAGAATTGAGTCATTAATTTAGTACACATGAATAAAGATTGAAATTTTGATGGAAAGATTGGAACTTAGTTAGAATTAATGTGGTGTTAAGTGGATTAAAGGAGTTAGAGACATAAAAGACAAAAGAAGGGGCAAAATCGGAAAGGCAAAGTAAGTGAGGGGCAATTTTGGAAGAATAAGCTAAAGATGAGTCTTGAATTAGAAGAAGAAGAGAGAATGTCGTGAGTTTGAGAAGAGAAGAGAAGAGAAAACGTGAGAGAAAGAAAAGAAGAGAAGAAAAATCGAAGAAGCTACGGAAGAAGGAGGAAAATCATGGGAAGAAGAAGAAATAAAGCTCCTAATGTAAGTTCATCATCTTTTCTTCTTGCTTTATCAAAGAAAAGGGTTGTGTTGAGAATGAAGGAGTTTCAGAGAGATAAAGGGTTTTTGTGTTGGAAGATGATTGAGAGACCCATTTGATTTTTAGGGGTTTCTAAACTAGGTTTTAACTTTTCTAACCTAGATAGACCATGGGTAAGTTAATGCTAAACCCAATTTTGCAATTATTTCATTTGTTGTGATTTTGAAGTTTTAGGGGTTTTATTAAATTGGAATTTAATGGGAAATTGGTTTGTTTTAGGAAATCAAGAAAATCCTACCTAAGAGCAAGGAGAAGTGCCAAATTGAGTTTGCATTTTCAAGAATTATAAGGTGGGTAAAATATTTATGATTATTGTATAAATGGGTAATATGCCTATGTATGTGTGTATATGCTTAAATTTATAAATTGTGAATTGTTGTGATGTGGAAAATGCCTTATGATGTATTTTATGTTATGTTATGCATTGAAAGATGTATGACATTTTGATAAGGTTGAATTGTGAATATGATCATGCTATGCCTTGGAATTGTATCGTGGCATTTTGATTTAAATGGAAAGAAGAAAAAGCATGAGAATATGAATTTGTGATTGATTGAATTGAGCATGAGAGTTGATTGTGTTTGGGCGAGAGTGCAACCGTTTTGTAGTCACGTGCACGTTGACATAAAGCCTTTTCCTGGCTTCCCGCTTGTGGCATACGAGATCCGAAAAGTGGACTCGTTTCGTTCACGGAGTAAACTTCGGTTTCTCTGTTTCATTCCATAGAGCCCTCGAGCCATTTGTTTGTGCATTTGCATTTTGATATGTTAAGTTATGATGAAGTTTGAGTTGCTTTGATGTTAAATTATCTCCAACTTTTTTTATGTGATGATGTATTGAATTATAAGTTGTGAATTAGAATTGTGAATGCTAAACTTACAATGCTAGATTAAGAAAGGATGTGCATGCCTACATGAATATTCATATGTTTGCTTGTGTGGCTCGTTGCCAATGGCTATAAATATATTAGCCACTGAGCTGTGTAGCTCAACCCATAATTTTCCCTCCTCAGGCGCAGAACAAGAAGATTAGTTATCCTTACAAGGCATTCGAAAACTCCAAGATAGCTAGAAATCTTTTGTACTAAGTTAGTGACTAATTTGGATAGCTTTATAGGCATATCAAACATAAGCATCCTTTTGTATTTTGTATTAAGTTTGATGTGTATGTTGATATGTAAGTAAAGCTTGTTCAAACATTTACTTTGTTCAGAAATGAAAATGGGAATTTGAGAAGTTCCTTTTGTGTATGATTATGTTATTTTAAAGGTTGAGTATGATGGATGTGGAAGTGAAATGTGTATGTGCATATTCTTTTTTGTTGAGATTGCCAATTGTTGCTAGTATTAGAATAACATGTTGAAGATGTGAAGATTGTATGTGATAAGTCTTTTGAGTTGAAATTCAAGAGTTAATGAGATGTATTTAGTAGTTAAATGGATATGAAGTGGTTTTGCACTAGAAGGATTGAATTTGGGAAGATTATGAGAGAACTTGGTGTTAGAATGGATGTGGGAAGCATTGGAGAAGCTTTGGAGGGGTGTGGGGGTCACAAATGTCCGTTAGACGGATATTAGGTCCATTAAACGGACCTTCTCAGGTCTGGAAAGCACCCCAGGCCTGTCTATGTCCGTTAGACGGACATGTATAATGGGCATTCACGGGACAGCTATAGTAAATTGCAATTTTGACCCCTTTAAAGGCAGAATCTTGCTCGAGATCTTTACGAAATTGTAGATCTAGAATTCCTCCTTGAAACCGTCAAAAAATGACCTCAATCTGACATCTCTAATGAAAGTTATGGCAATTGCACCAAGACAGGTACAATATGATTGAGGACATAAACATGTTTGATTCTTTTGGCTATAACTTCATCATCCGACCTCTAAATGAATTAATTCTTAAAGCAATGGATTTCTAACACATTTTTCTACCTATCCAAAAAATTGATAGCCATTGGTATTGAATTCAAAAAGATTGATGGAAAAGAAGTGAGGGTTAATTAAAATAACCCTACAAGGAAACCCGCTCACGCTTTTTGACTCTGGATAGTTGGGCTCCATGAACGGGGTTCAACATCTTAGGCTCCGAGAACGGGGTTCAAAAAAGATGGCTCCCTTTGAAAACATAAACTGAAAACCTAAAGTAGATTTTCTTTTATCAAGATCTCCAACATATCTACATCTGTATAACCTTCTAAATTTGGCTCAATGTTACTAAAAAACAAATTCCACTTTGAAGTAACTTTTAAATATCTAAAAATCCATTTCTCTGTTTCCTAGTGAACCTTCACATTAACAAGAATGTTCTTAATAGTCGAACAGCTTGTGTAATATCTGGCCTTATACACACCATCGTATACATCAAATACCTTGTGGAAGATGAGTACGAAAGAGTAGACATACCATCATCCTTTTCTGTTGAGGGACATGCACGCTTACTAAATTTGAAGTGAGGTGCAAGTGGCGTACTAACTGGCTTGGCATGCTTCATATTGAACCTTTCTAAGACCCATTTCTACATAGAACAGAAGACATATCATCCTTTTCCTTTTCTGTTGGGATATATGCACACTTACTCAGCTTAAAGTGAGGTGTCAGTGGCGTGCTAACTATCTTAGTATGCTTCATATCGCACTTTTTAACACCTGTTCAATATATCTTTCATGTGACAACCACAATTTCCTACTCTTCCAGTCTTGAGTTATTTACAAGCCTAAAATCTACTTTATAGGTCCCAAGTATTTTCATATGAAAAGATTTAGTCCAATCCTCCTTCAATATTTGGATTCTTCTAACATCTTGACCCACAATCAGCATATCATCAACATATAGAAGAAGAATGATGAAATTCTCACCTATGAACTTCTTGAAAAACACATAGGCATCATTATAAGTTTGATTGTAACCATAATCCGTCATAAAGGATTTGAACTTTTGATACCATTACTTGGAGCTTATTTAAACCGATATAAGTTTTTCTTTAATTTACAAACCAAATTCTCCTTGCATTTAGCTTTTAAGCCTTCTAGCTGATCCATGTATATCCTTTACCAAATATCCATATAAGAAAGTTGTTTTAATATGTTGCTATTCAAGTTTAAGATCTAAGCACGTAGTCAAACTCAATACTGTTCATATTGTGGTCATCTTAACCACTGTCTATGCCCTTTTTTTTTACTCCTTCACCACTAGCCTTACCTTATGCTTCACTGACTTGTCACCATCTTTCTTCATCTTGAACACCCACTTATTCTTTAGCACCCTTTTCTTTTTTGGAAGCTTCATAAGCTCATATGTATCATTCTTCTTCAAATAATTCATCTTTTCCTTTACAGCTATGAGCCAGTGATCTTTATCGTCACAACATGCAACCTCTTGCACATTTTCATGCTCCTTGTCAGAAGTAACCAATACATATTCTACACTCAGATATCTAGTATAAGACCTTTTCTCTTTTGTTGAACTTCAACGTGTATATCACTAGCAGTTGGATCCAATTGCTCCCCCTGCTTATTATCCTTAATAACTTCATCTTTAGCATTATCTAGGTATGGTTCATGTAGCTCAACATTACCAGGTTTTACCTTATCACTATCAATGTGTGTTTGGTCACCCACATCATCTCCTTCACTTGTAGACTACTTAAAATTCGTAAAAATTGGAGAAGAATTAACAACATCATAAAATGAACTACTAGGAGTAACTTTTTATCCTCTTAAATGATCAACACCTCTCTCATGCTCCTGGAATACTACATCCCTACTCTTGACCACCTTTTACTTCTCTAATTCATAGAGTCCTGAGCTAAACTGATCACCATCATAGCCAACAAAGATGTAAGCTATCGCTTTTAAGTCAAGCTTCTGTCTTTGATCCTCAGGTACATGTCTAACCTTACAGCTAAAAATTCTCAGATAATGATATATGAGATCTTTACTAATACATGTTCTCTTAGGAATCTCAAAATGCAATAGAACTTAGGGAGCTAAGTTGATCAATTAGACCGTAGGTCTAACTACTTTATGATAAAATTTCTTTGGAAACTTAGACATTCAGATCATGTAATGAACCTTCCCATAATAGTCTGTTGATCCTTTCAGTAACATCATTATATTATGGAGTCCTTGGTTTAGTCTTCTTATATCTAATGTCATGCAATGTAATGTAATCTTCAAACACCTTGGAATTATCCTCACCTCCATTATCTATTCGCATGCACTTAGCATCCTCTTATGCTTCCCTTGTAACCCTGACATGAAACTTCTGAAAAGTTTCAAATACTTTACTCTTTTCTTTCAACATATATATCCAAGTCTTCCTTGAAGCACCATCAATAAATGTAACAAAATATTTGTTACCTCCTAGTGACTCCTCCTTAATTAGGCCATAAATATCTAAATGTTCCAACTATAATATCTTTGTCTTCCTTGTAGATTTTCTCTTGAAAAAGGCTCTCTGCTGATTTCCTACTAAACAATGATCACAAAGATTATGGGGTAAAGTGTTTTTGACTGCGATTAAGGTTTTATCAGCCAACAACTTTATTCCCTTATCACTCATGTTCCCCAATCATTTAAGCCACAAATTTAGAGAAGTTTTCTCTTTAATTATGTATGTTTCTCTACCATTACACACCTTCAAGTATGTCTTGTACAATGTGCAACACAACTCTCCTCAAGCAACAATCATTGCTTCCTTATATAATTTCCACTTCCTATCCCTAAAAGTATGCTTAAATCCTTTTTGATCTAGCATGTTTGCTGATAATAAATTTATCTTTAAATCAGGGATGTTTCATTGATAAGTCGATTAAATTGCATTTATGTTGAACTTTATTTTGGTTGATTTGTGAAATTTGTGTTCGTAAATTAATGGAATTATTTCTTAAATGCTCACAGATGGTTGTCAATGCCGTAAAGACAAAAAAGGACCAAAAAGATGAAAAATATGGCAAGAAGTTCGAAAATTCCAGATTGGTCGAAATTAGAAGATTAGGCGTGGGCACGCCTAAGGATAGAATCCTAAATCTGCAAAATTTCCAGAATTGGAATCCAATTAGAACTCAATCACCAAGATCTTCTGGAGTCCTTTTCAAGAAGTTTCCAACCTAAACTAGAAGATTATCTAATTGGGATAAAATCAAATCAAGATAATGAAGAAATAGAATTCAAGAAGGAAACTAATTGGGGATTGCCGTGTATGAATGGAGGCTAGGGTTGCAAAGAAGGGGTTCTTTATATAATTTCCAGCAGCTGCCGCAGGAGTAGAGTCATAGATTAGAGTAGGTTTTATCATAGGTTAGGTTAGGTTCTCTATTATTCCAGAAGTTGCCGCAACCCCTGTTTCTTTATTATTCCTTGTCCACGTTATTATCATCGTTTTCTTTTCCTTTTGATAGACTGCCGCATCCATTAGTTTAATTCCTTGGTCCACGTTGCTAGCTTTCTTCTCAAGTCCTTCATCGTTGTCCTTGTCTCTTAAAATTGCCGCACTTGGTTTTGTTCTCTCAATTCCTCCAGCATCGACGTCCTCTTCTTTACATTGGCTGCCGCAAACCTGTTTCTCTTCTTGCTTTTCATTATTCAAACAGCATCATCCATTATTCTATTCTCTTAATTTGCTTTTCCGCTGGACCCACGTCCCTCAATTCCTCCAATAGCATCGCATATCATTCTTATTTCTTGGCTGCCGACAATTCCATTTATTTAGTTTTATAGTTTAATTCTTTTACATATTCCAAGTAGTCACATAGGTTTAGGGCTTTTAGTTCATTTAATTTTCTAGTTTATTTGCTTTTCAATTTTTGTAGATTTTAATTGTTATTTTGTTATTTTTGATAAAGACAAGTTATGGAGTTTGTTTATTTTATTATTTCTTTTTATTTCCATTTAAGTATGTTTAATTAATTTTCTTGTCTTGGTTAAGGGATCCATGTTCCATGTTATTATGGTGAGATTTTCTGGATGATTTTCATATTATTGATAAACATTG
>JAOSBM010000205.1:18260324-18273082 GCA_027568955.1 Erythroxylum tenue
CTCGGCCTTACCCTTTTGTTGTAAAACTTTGTTGCTTTTTGTCTGATAGCTTCTGAACGAGCGGCTGCCCTATCTCTTTCTTCACTGAGAAGTACAAGTTCTACCCTTCGAGCTTCATTATTCCGTTCTTCTTAATAATTTGAAACTCTCTGGTTGTGCAGCACCACTTCTATTTGAACCAAAGCCTCTGCCCCAAAGGTCATTCTGAACGGCGTTTCTCCTGTGACTCCGTTTGGAGTTGTTCTGTATGCCCACAACACTTCGTCTAATTCATCTACCCAGGTCTTACGTCCATCTAAGCGTTTCTTGAGTGCGCTCATTATCTTCTTGTTAGTGTTTTCCGCAAGACCGTTGCTTTGAGGATGAGCCACTGAAGTCAACTGGAACCTTATCTTCAGTAGCTGACAGAAATCTTTAAACTTGTCATTATCAAACTGCCGAATTGTCTGTAACCAAAACGATAGGCATCCCAAAATGACTCAATATATTCTTCCTTACGAAGTTTTCAATTTTCTGTTCAGTAATGGTGGCGACTGCTTCCGCTTCTACCCATTTGGTGAAGTATTCAACTGCTACTATTAAAAATTTCTTCTGCCCAGGACCGAGAGGAAAAGGACCTAGTATATCCATTCCCTATTGAGAAAAGGGAATGGGATGACTCACAATTTTCAGCTGCTAGGTTGGTTGATGAGACAAGTTGTTGTTCCTCTGGCAGGCCTCACATCAATTAACCTTCTCTTGATAATCTTTCTTCATTGTCGGCCAATAATACCTTTGTCTGATCAATCAATGAGCCAACATTTTGCCTCCTAAGTGATTCCCGCACATTCCTTCATGCACTTCAGCCATTGCCCGTTCTGCCTCTTCTTCGCTCAAGCAACGTAATAGCGGCCAGTCATAAGAACGCTTGTACAGGATATCATTAACAATCTCATATTCAGCAGCCTTTACCCTTAGTTTCTTAGCTTCTGTGGCTTCTACTGGTTGTGTTCCCTTAAGAAGGTACTGTCTGATCGACTCCATCCAACTTGATCATTCAGCATCTATTTCGAGGACTTCACTGGCCTTCTGAATGCTAGGCTGGTCTATCCGTTCGACCAAAATATTATTCCTTGCATTTTGATCGGAGGCCATCTTGGAAAGCGCATCTGCCTGAGCATTTTGCATCCTTTCTATCCTGCTGACCGAGTATTCTTCGAAATTGCTCAACTCTTGCTTCACCAATTCCAAATACTTGATCATATTGTCCCCTTTTGCCTCATACTACCCAGTGACTTGACCGACCACTATTTAGCTATCGTTGTACACCTTCAAATGTTTCACCCCCATCTCTCTTGCCAACTAAAGACCGGCTATTAAAGCTTCGTATTCTGCCTCATTATTAGATGCTCTAAATTCTAATCGAACAGCATACTCCACCTTTTGTTCCTGGTGTGGGCTGATCAAGACCACTCCTGCTCTGCATCCTTCAGCATTGGACGACCCATCAACAAATAAACTCCATGCAGGGCGTTGCTCGTTCTGCGAGGTAGGTTGATTCATTTCTGCAATAAAATCCTCCAATACTTGGGCTTTGATCGTTGTCCGTGGTTTATAGTGTATATCAAACTCTCCCAGCTCTACCGCCCATTTTACTAGCTGCCCAGAGGTTTCGGGCTTTTGAAGGCATTGTTTGAGGGGTTGATCGGTCCATACCTCAATTGTGTGACTCTGAAAGTAGGGTCTGAGTTTTCGTGCCGCGGTTATCAATGATAGGGCTAACTTCTCAATGGGTGCATACCGCGCTTCTGGTCCGTGCAATACCTTACTAACATAATAGATCTGGAATTGTTCATTACCGTCCGATCGAATGAGAACTGCGTTGATCGCCACCTCTGTGACTGCCAGATAAATGATCAAATTCTCCCCCTCAGTAGGGCTTTGCAAAATGGGCGGACTGGTCAGATATTGCTTCAAATGTTGAAATGCTCTCTCGCACTCATCCGTCCATTGAAAATGAGTCACGTCCGCCTTCCTTAGAATTTTGAAAAATGGGAGGCACTTGTCCCCCTTCCTAGAGACGAATCTGCTCAGAGAAACTATCCATCCTGTCAATACTTGAACGTCTTTTAGGCATCACGGTGAGGGCATTTGCACGATGGCTTTGATCTTTTCTGGGTTTGCTTCAATCCCCCGTTGAGTAATCATGAATCCCAGAAATTTTCCAGATGCCACACCAAAGAGGCATTTTTCATGGTTCAGCTTCATTTGGAATTTATTGAGGGTCAGGAAGACTTCTTTGAGATCGTCCACATGTTCGGCGGCCGTCTTGCTTTTGACTACCATATCATCCACATAAGCCTCGACTGTTCGACTGACCTGTTTCTTAAAAACTTCCATAACTAGCCGCTGATAAGTAGCCCCTGCATTTTTCAACCCGAACGACATTACTTGGTAGCAATACGTGCCCTGGTCAGTTATAAAAATCGTCTTTTCTTCATCTTCAAGACTCATCTGTATTTGATGATAACCGGAGAAAGCATCCAAGAAGTTGAGAAGCTCATGCCCCGATATGGAGTCTACCAGCTAATCAATTTTGGGTAGAGGGAAGCTGTCCTTTGGGCATGCTTTGTTCAAGTCAATGAAATCGATGCACATTCTCCATTTTCCGCTTTTCTTCTTCACTAGTACCACATTCGCCAACCATTCAGGGTACTTGACTTCCCGAATGAACCTAGCATCAAGCAATTTTCCCACCTCTTTCTCGATCACCCCTTGTCTCTCTTTGCTTTGCCACCGTTTCTTCTGTCTGATTGGCTTGTAGTCTTTTCGAATACCGAGAGAATGAGATGTTACTGCTCGTGAAATTCCAGACATGTCACTCGGTACCCAGGCAAAGACCAATCTATTCTCTACCAAGTAATCTGTGATCTCTTTGGCCAGTTCTTTCTCAAGTTCAGAACCCAGATTTGTGAATTTGGATCGGTCTTCTTCATCCAATATGATCTGCTGTGTTTCTTCTACAGGGTTCATCCTCTCCGTTTCTTCGTCGGCTTTCACATCAAGAGAACTTGTCAAAACTACCGCTCCATCAAGGGTCCTCATTTCTGCCAAGTAGCATTCCCTAGCTATTCTTTGCTGACCCCTAACAGTACCGACTCCATGAGGTGTTAGAAATTTCATTGCTTGATAGTAGGTTGAAACAATTGCTCTGAGGGCGTTTTGGGTAGCTCTTCCAATTATTGCATTATACGCTCCCACAAACTTCACAACCAAGAATTCAACATTCCTTTCTATTTGACATGGCTTTTGTCTAAATTTTACATTCAAGAAGACTCGGAAAAATGGGTAGGCTGATGCTTCTATTACCCCTTTGATGGGTCCATCTTTTGGCAGTAGTCGCTCCTCCGGTATCTCCATCTGCTTAAATGCATCGTAATACAGTAGGTCTACCGAGCTACCTGTGTCAATCATTACTCATTTTACTTCGCTACCATCCATATTCAAGGTGACCACTAATGCATCATCATGAGGACAGCTAACACCTTTCAGATCAGATTCGTCAAACGAGATCACCCCATCGTTTTGCTTCTTTTACTTCGCTGATGAGTCTTCAGCGGCCTGCCTGACATACCTCTTTTGATCGGTCATCCTGCAGTCCGACATTTCTATCACCTCTTGCCCTAGACTGTCTTCTCGTGTTGCGTCGGTTGTCTGCATTCCTGTTCTGCCCCACCCTATCGTTCGTGTCATTTTTCTTCCAAGGCTTTCTCCAGTTGTTGGACCGACAACTCCTACCCTCATTATCTCGCTCAGCATTGTTATCATATTTCACAAATCTACCCAGCTTTCCCCTTTGTATAAGGAATTCGATTTCTCGCTTTAAGTCCCAAAAATCCTCCGTGTCATGACCTACCTCTCTATGGAAATGACAATATAAAGAGGAATCTCTTTTTTTGAGGGGATTTTTCAACTTACTAGGTTCTCGAAAGGATTCCCCTTCTGCTCGTATGACTGTCAGTACTTCCGCATACCTCCTGTTGAGCGGGGTGAAGGATTCTCGTCGTTGGTCCTTTCGGTCGATCGGCTTCCTCCAGCTAGACTGATCCTTCTATTGCTTGTGTGAATCTTCTATTCGGCCACTTGGCCAGCAGTCATCTGCCCTACGTTTTGTGTTTTTCAACACTTCCTCAAGCTGGATATTCTTATCCGCCCGATTTCTTATCTCTTGAATAGACTTGGGCTGATCAAGAGCCAACGACTTCTTGAACTCTTCATCCCTCGTATTGCTCATAAGGGCAGCCAACATGGACGAACAGGTGAGATCAGGGACTTTAATAGCTTCATTGTTAAAACGAGTGATGAACTTCCGTAAACTTTCGGTTCTTCCTTGGGTCAACTGCACCACTTCCAAGGCAGTCTTCTGTGGCCGTTTACTTGTGGCAAACTGATTGAGGAATAGCAGCTTAAAATCTTCAAAACAAGTGATGCAACGTAGGGGTAAAATGTTGAACCATCGCCGGGCTCCTTCTTGAAAGGCTGTACAGAAAGCCTTACATTGAATGGCATCAGGGATGGAATGCAAGTTCATCATCGATTGAAAGTGCTGAAGATAGTCGAGGGGATCTGTCTTTCCGGTGTATTTTTCGGGGGTTGGTATCTTAGTATCGACCGCTGGGAGGCTATCCAGGATCTCCGGAATGAAAGAAGAGCTGTATTGTATTAGTGGTTGATCCAGACGGGAATTCATGGCCAAATTGATTCGATCGTCCACGATTTTTTCGAGAGTGTCAGCAGAATGGCGATTGGCCATCACATCTATCTGCCGAGCGGGGGTTTGTTGTTGTTCTAGCTGAGATTGTAAGATTTGGCGAATCAGTAGATCGGCCGCTTCCTCTATCTGTCTCTGGGTAAGGGAGATTTGTGGTGGTGCAGGAGGGTTTGTGTTTAGGGGGTGTTGGATGTGAGGGTGTGAATTGTTTCCAGCGTTATCCTCCAGGGCTATGCTCTGCTCTTCCTGATCTCGGTTTTGGGGTTGTGGTTGGTCATTTGGATGTGAAGATTGAGTTTGGTTATTTGGGTTTGATTGGGGTAGCTCGTCTGTGCTAGGGTTTTGAGTGATGGTCAGAGGACGGATTTGGGAATTATGATGTGTCGGTGGAAGGGCGGTAGGTAATTGCAAGACCATTCGTTGTAATGCAAGTGCCGCGATAGCGGCTACATCAGGATTTGTTGCAGCCGCCTGACTTATCTGAGTATTTCTTGACGTGGTACCCTGACGCCCGACCCCACGGTGGGAGCCAACTGGTTCTGTCTGATTTTGCTGAGGTTGGGCGCCATCGTTTGGATCCATGAGTTCAGTCAAATTCAGCCAAGAAATACCTGCAAAAATAAAATAAGGCACACCGAGGGTTGATCGCCAGTAGGCCCCTCCGATGCTTAAGTCAGTTCTCCCGTAATAGTTTCTGGTGAGTGTGAATAAAGAATAGGGTTTCAATCGCTTACATTCGTCATGATGAGGTAGTGAGTTTATATAGGGAATACTTGCTAGGTTTAAGTCATGGGAAACGGGTCGATCGGCCCACACGCCATTGTAGGCGTGGGCCTGGGCCTAACACGACCGACCCAACTAATGCTTATGTAACTTCAGCTTGTACATTTTCTCTTTACTTACAGCAACATCATTAGTACCACTGGTTGTTTCTGTAGACATTGCATCCACACCAATTACCAATCCTTTTACTAAAACAACATTTTCTTTTATTGCTACTTTCTATTGCTAGGTTGAGATAAATAAATCAACCTAACTTGACAAGATATCAACCAGAAAACTCTGCATGTCAAATTATTTCAAAAGTAAAATAACTGATAAAACCATTTTTCACACGCATAAGGAGGCAAACTTGGTTGGCTAAAGCATTCCTTTGGAGTCTCTAGACATGGGACGCTAGAGTGCGCATGTCATAAGCAAGTAGGAAAGAGCTATATTGACCACTCTTTGCCCTTGCAAAAACAAATCATTTTAGAGCACAAGGATTGCAACTACTTTCCACCTGTGCTTTAGCTATCATGGGTCACTTATCCAAATCCTCTGTACAAGGGTCACCTTCAGAATCCTTCTTGTACATGCCCAATAGGTTTTGAAGTCTCTCATCCTTCAAGAGCACAAATCAAATACGACCCCAATAGAATCATCAGAGGTAACATGACTCAAAAAAATGAAATATATTAAATCAACCACAAAACAACCATATATTTATAACATACTTGGACACAATTCTTATCTAAAATTAATCTCTTGTTGTTCTCTGTTATCATTTTAGGGATAGAAAACCACAATGCATCCAACAAAATAAATACATTCATGGTTTCATACAACTTCTAGATCACTTGTTCTTCTCATGTTTTCTTCATTTTCCTTTTTCACTTTAAGCTTTGTTTTTTCAGTTTGTACCTTTTAAGTATTACGTGTGACAAGGAAGTTCACACTAAAAAGCAAAAAGCTTTTAGTTGTAAGTTACATTTTATTCATTTAAAACTTCTTCTTCTTAGGCACTCGTATATTAAAATATGTTCATCACTTCATCCGTTGTAAGATTGTACTTGCATGAAAGTAAGGACTCTAAGATTCCTTTAAAAACATCCTAGAAGCAACTAGGGATGACAATAGGCCAAACCTAAGCTCGAGCCCACTCAGGCTTGGTCGGCCCAACCCCTGCTTGCCCACCAATTGAATTAGGGCTGCCCAATTGGAGACGCAATCGGGCTAAGGTTGCTTGGCCCAAGCCTGGGTTGAAGGCAAGCTAGGCCGACCCTACCTAACTTTGTATTTTTTTTAATAATTTTCAAAACATCTTCTTTGACAAAACATCGTTTCGAGTTTAGCTGCTCAGACTGATCGAACTCAAAAAATCGAGCCCAAGGCCCAGTCAACCTTGACCTCACCAATTGACTTCAAGGACCCAGCCAAGTCGGCTCAGGCTGGATTCCCATCCCTAGAAGCACCCCATCCTTTTATAACTCTTATGCTTTTTGGCTGACGTTTTGTTGTACTGATAACTTTTACTTTATATTATTTATTATATATTCATATTACTTTTCAAAAACTTTTTTTTTTATTTTATAAATCAGTAAGATTAAATTAATGAAAAAATATGTACAATAAAAATGCCAAAGCAACTGTATCTAAGCCCACTAAAAGAATTGGCAGTAACATGAAGACCAAGACTGCCCCTCACCAAGCAACACACACAATACTGAAAATAGCCAACAACCACAACTCCCAACAAGACGACAATATTACCAGCAACACACCAAAACAGGATAACACGCAAACACCAGATGAAGCAATCAAATACACTAGTCACAACAAAACAGAAAGAATAGGCGCTCCAATGGAGAGAGTGACAAAGGTATGGAAATGGAAGACACCATCACAACCGCAGGAATCACACTGAGACGGTATCCAAGAGGATATGGAGATGACAATATAAAAATAAATTTATTAGTCAGAGTCGGGTGCGAATGGTGAAAGGTTTGAGTCATAACATGTATTAGTTAACAGCTGATTAATTAAAGCAGTTTGTAATCAATGGAAATGGAAGAAAAGGAACAATTTAGTAGTCACCTAAGTGCAGCTAGCTCATTGTTACATACAGACGAGATTCTACAGAAGCTTTCTTCCGTTCCCATCACATGTAATTCAATTCCAACGTATACATCATTGGTTAATTAAAGCAGTTTGTAATCAATGGAAATGGAAGAAAAGGAACAATTTAGTAGTCACCTAAGTGCAGCTAGCTCATTGTTACATACAGACGAGATTCTACAGAAGCTTTCTTCCGTTCCCATCACATGTAATTCAATTCCAACGTATACATCATTGGTTAATTAAATACAGATGAGAATAATCCCCATCTCCACCTCCACCTCCACCTCCACCTCCAACATGGTACGTTATGGCAGCTCAGCACAGAACTGTTACATTACAGGTCCAAATCTTCATCAGCGACCTCTAAATAGTTCATGATAATACAGATTGAGGAGATGAACAAATGTGGGAACTGTGCAAAATTCAACCTCTCGAATTGCACGGCTCCCTTTAAGCCCAAAATTTCTAAAAAGAGGCAAGGAACGAAGTCAGAGGCATTACCTTTGGTCACAACACTGCGCAGGTCAAGTGACCATGGAAAGCAATGAAGATCAGTATGGAACAACAGGACAGGGCAGGGCAGAGTAGGAGTTGCTGCAATAGAATATAATATGCACCGAGTCTTGACACTACTGCATTATCCATTTCTAGTTCACAGTTTTTTTTTTCCTATTATTCTTGCTTTTGACTAACCAAGCACGAATTTGAAAATGTCGCGGAGTGTAATAATGCCTTCAACTCGTCTGCTGCCAGCCTCCACAACAATAAGCCGTCTAACACCTGAAACCAATAGAGTTGCATAGAAATCGCTTATCACAACAGTAAACAAACTCAGGGAAGACAAGCCATGCTACAGCAGAATGGTCCACGCACGACCTTTAAATTGCAGGGAAAAACTTTCAACTCCTTGTACTTCCATTTTATGGGATGTTTTGATATAAATAGTCCAACCAAATTGGGGAATTAGCAACTTAGAAACAAAAGAGAAAATATGGCAGGGTAGATTGTGATTGATTCTAGGACAGTCAAAGAAACTGCAATATGTAAGATTATACGTAGAAGACCAGTAATGTCTCTTCCAATCAACAAAATTTGCTCAATGCAATAATATGTGACTTAATGAAATGAACACAAAAGAATGACTATAATATTACCTGGCTCAGCCAGTCGCTCCATCACTTTATGTACTGTATCAGAGCGCAAACACATTTGGCACCTTTGACTTTTCAGCTCATTTGATGAAAATGAGTTTTTTCCCAACTGCAATGCCTAATCCAATAAACAATACACATATCATGACAGAGGAGTGAATACCAAGATCAACAAAACCAATAACACAGATTTCCAGCATTTGGGATGAAAACAATTCATGGAAAACGAAAACAAAGCGCCATACCTTTTAAGCATCATGATAGGTTTCGCATACAGACAAAAAATCAACATACAACACTCATCTTGGCTCTAATAAAAGCGACAAAATGTAAACTCTATGCTGAGCATTCTATCACAACCTTCAACTAGCGCTCCTACCAAATGGTTATCTCCTTTCTGCATCTCTCATCTTTTAAAACCAACTTCATAGCAATAATCACTTAATAAAATGGCCACAACAATATTACTAAAACTCAAACATCATTGATCTACCAACTTAAGAAACACTCAAACCTTATAGAGATTACAAAGGACTCTTAAGATTAACTGCTTAATACGGACAAACTAAGCAGCTTATATTAAGTATCAATAGTATTGTTTGGTATATGTATACTATAAGTGAGGATGCTGAAATACTCGAAACTTTGTCAAGATTTATTTTTTGAAACTATCAGTCAAAAGATACAAGGACAGGTATGACAATTTCTCAGCATATTGCAATACCTCAATAGTGTGAGATCTAAAAACCCATGGCAATTTAGGTAAGAAAGGCTATTCCAGGGGCACCTTTTTAACTACATAATGGTTTCAATTCATATCCTATTTACAGCTTATCCAATGTACTTAAATCTAAAACAATTCAACCTTAAACATATACCTTATCCTCTAACCAGACATAATTAATGTGAAAAAAAATTGTCCAAATCATTCTACTGGTGTTAACTTGTCCAATTTTCGCTGATAGGACTAAGCAGGTCCGCAAGTTGAAAGTCATTTTTAATTCTCTTTTTTGACTTCATTATTCAAATCAATGAGTTGTTTGCTTTAGCACATACTTATATCTAAAACACTTCCACCCTTAAATATATACCTTATCTTCCAACTCAACATGATTAATGTGAAAAAACATTGTCCACATCCTTCTGCTAGTATTAAATTTCTTAAATAGAATCCTCTCCTCAAATCTTGATCTTGCCACCAGAAATACTTATGTTCAAGTCAACAGCCAGTTCATAGAAAATGTTAGGGATGGCCTCTCGCTCATAAGACTAAGCAGGTCTGCAAGTTGAAAGCCATTTTTAATTGTCTCTTTGTTTACTTTAATATGCAAATTAATGGGTTGTTTGCTGTTATGCAGGCAATTTAAGAAAACGTAAAAAAGAAGGAACAGCTACCTGATAAACAGTCATTTCATTGAGATTTATATGCGTATAAACTTTGTCCTTAGCAAGTGCTGTTATGTCACTGCTCAAGCATAAAACCAGAAGTGCTCAAAATACAAGGAGAGATGGAAAAACTCATCATTCAATGGTGAAATCATATTAATAATAATAACTTACCTCCGGCAATATATATCTATCAACGAGCCATTATCATCAACAATAGGAATGCAACTTACTTGAGCTGCAAAGACGGGAATAAAACACATTAAATGATATTTGAGACATCCTATGGTGGATGAAGACCAAATAAACTGATGAAACTAATCTTATGCATCCGTTATATCATCGAGTAACCACCAGTTCTGCTGGTACAGATTCTTATGATTTAAAGACATAAATCACAAAAAGTCTATGAAGAATCAACCTCAACTGTATAGCCAGACAATGAACCCCTGATGCAGGGATATGCTTTCTGCTAGTGACGCCAACGCTGAGGCTTAAACTAAAGAAATATACTTTGAGCCTATCAGATATAAATCCCAACCCATCTATTGGGATCCCCTTTACACCATTTTCACCCTACATTACTATAACTTTCCAATTTTTTCTGAAATTCAGCCAATGGAAAGGAAAAGGCTAAGGGAACAAGGACCTCCACCTAATCTTCTCTATTCAAATGCCCAACACGGACATATGAAACATTCATACAATTAATGCACATTTCATTACAGTCAACAACAATTTCATGATCGATTTCCTTAGCACAATCTTCCCTCATGCTTCTCCATGATCAATTGATCTTTTTCCTGAAGTAATAAACGTCATATTCATGGACTAAATTCCTCCCTAATGCTGATGATACCTCAATCAAAAGAGAAATAGATAAAAAGAACCAACATCACAGCTTATAACTAGCCAATTTGTCGAGGAAATAACTGAACCAACTAATTACAGCCTATCAACACAATATTACACAAATTCAAGAGCAAAAGGATCCATGTGCTTTTGTCGTCATTTTCAGAATGGCACCACATATGCTATTGCAAATGAAGCATGCTAATCAAATTTTTTTGCCAATCCCAAGAGTTACTTGTATTAATTAAAAGAGATCCATGTACATGGCAAAATCTTGGCAGCTCAAATCACTGATTCTATGAATATCAAAGTGAACCTTTCCCTTCACAACTCATGCACTGTTGTTCCAGGCAGCCATCAGAAAGTATACCTTGAATTAATAGGCTCAAAGCTGAACTAAGAGAAGCACTTGGTCTCAACATTGCTAAAGGGCATCCACTGGACTCTCCAATCTTTGGAACCCACATGCCCACTGGGATTGCACAAATTGGCAATTGAAGTATAGGTAGGGTTCCAGTACAATGTTTAAAGAACCTGCAAATACCTGGAAATTAAGACCCATTCATTAGTAATATACCAGGTGCAACTACTTAGAAAGCTAGCCAAGAAGCTTACATTTCAGTATTCCACAAAGTGAAGCAAGATGGAGTAGCTGAGGAAATGAACCATCATCATAAGATGAATAGATTATAGGAACTGTAGCCACCCCATTTTGCAATATTCTCAAAGCTACCTCTTTCAAGTTATCAAATGGCCCAGCCTGCACATCAGTAAATACCTACTCAGTATATAGTTGCAAACCCACACAAAAAATTTTATCATGGCCAATCTATATTGGATAAATCATCAAAATACTGAACTATAAAATACATGTAGTTCTGAAGTGTTGAGGAATTTAAAATGGTTCCTTGCGCTCGAACAATTTAATCGCTCACATGGATGAGAGGTTTAGAAAATGCCCTCATATTCCCATCAATTTGTTTATTCAGATATGCTTTTCCCTCCTTCCAAGCAGATATAGTGTGGGTATCAAGCTCTTCTTCTGTCAAATTTGACCCATGATTTCCAAGCTGGAAGTACATTCACAATAAAAAATACATCAGCACAATCACACCAGTAGGAATGCTTCCAATGATCACTAACCTAAAAACTGCTCATGAATTTGAATTATTTTGCAAATTCAACTTCGAGAGTGAAAGAAATTGCAGAGAAGAAAAAACAAAATGTGGGGAAGAAATTCATTTTATAAATATTTTGCAACTGGCTCATTGGTCAAACAGATATCTGACTGCTACCTCTCTCAAAATTAAAATGAAATCCAATGCACTTAGCACTCCCACAAACCGGCCCTTGGTGACATCCCACAGTGGAGCCATAGGGATTCCCTGAAAATAATGCAGAAGAGATGAATACCCAACTCTATCAGTAAAAATGTATAATATCACCGACAAAGGAAAAGTAAGAGGTGCATAAAGCTAAGTCAACATCTAAGGAACAGATTCAAGTTATAGTCACAATTATAAGGAGCATTCAAAGGCAAAACTGGGTGGGATCATGCAATCTAATAAGACCACATGAACTGATGTAAACTGTTACACATTTTACGACCAAGCTGCATCCATCAACAAAAATTTTCTGTATCTATATATATATATATATATATGTTAGGATTAATACTGTCAACAAACCTAGGATATGGCAAGACGAAAAAGAGAGGGGGCTGTGGGCAATGATAATGA
>JAOSBM010000205.1:18295303-18325258 GCA_027568955.1 Erythroxylum tenue
GTTCTTTTAAACAAGTTTGGATAAAGTTTTGCTAGAACAAAAAACGAGGGATGTCCTAACCGCCTATGCCACTGTAGAATTTCCTTATTAATCACATCATTTCCAAAAGACACTTGATGTGCAAATGTCAGGCGCTCTTCTTCCAAGACATATAAGTCATCCTGCAGTCTACCAGTTCCAATCCTCTGCCCTATATAAAGATCCTGAAGAACAAAATAGTTAGGAAAAAATTCAACTTTGCAATTAAGGTCCTTAGTGATGGAACTGACAAAGAGAAGATTAATAGGAAAACGGGGTACGTGAAGTACTGAGGATAGGGTAATATTGGGAGTATATTTAACAGAACCTGTACCAGATACAGAAGTAAAAGACCCATCTGCTATTCTAACATTATCTCTATTGATTCCATGAGAGTATGTTAAAAAATTCTTTTGAGAGCCTGTCATATGTCTATTAGCTCCAGAGTCTATAATCCAAGGATTTTCTTTAGAATTGTAGTGCTCAATACCTGATTTGGCAAGGTTTGATACACCAACTGTGGAAGCAAAGTCTGCTTTTGAGAGAAGCTGTCTTAAAGCCTGAAGTTCCTCATTGGATAATCCTCCTGCTAACGATGTTTCAGACATTTCAATTCCATCAGCCAAGTGAGCCTGACCCCTTACCACTGAGCCTAGGGGTGAGCATTTGGGTAATTCGGGCCCAATTTTCACTGTTCGGGCCCAGCCCGAATTACCCAAAAAATTTTCCATCTTAACCGACCCGAACCCAAAATTTCATTACCCAAACTTAACCGGCCCGAATTACCCGAAATTTTGTTCAGTAAAGCCCGAATTACCCGAAATTATGTTTGGTTCTCTTTCAAAAATTACACAAAATAACTAAATACTTGAATTACATTCTCATATCTCAACAAATAGTTGAATTCACTAATAATATAACCAAATATTTCAATTAATTAGCATAATTAATCTGTTAATTCTACAAGAAAAATAACGAAATGTATTTTTATAATTCTTTAAAACCTAATTCGAAAAATCAGGCCGGCCCGAATTTTTTTCATCTTATCCGGCCCGAGCTCGAAAATAATTCGGGTAATACCCGAACTGGCCTGAATTACCCAAAATTTAGCATTTTATTACCCGAATTAATTCGGGCCGGCCCGAATAATGCTCACCCATAACTGAGCCACCTCATTTTCCATGACTCTGATTAGGCCTTCCATGCAATTTCCAACAGGTTTCTCGGGTATGTCTTGATATTCCACAGTAATCACAATGTAAGTGATCCTTATTAGATGAGGTATTTGCAGGTTTCGCCTTTTTAGTAGAACTTGCTACTAATCCCGCTTTCTCAACAATAGGTGTATGTGGCAGAACATTTCGCCTACTTTCTTCTTATTGTACTAGAGAATGTGCGAGCTGAACAGAAGAGAAAGGATCTTTTCCAAGTATTGTTCCTCATATATGATCAAACTCTAGGTTAAGACCTGCTAAAAAGTCAAATACCCGATCTTCTTCTATCATTTTCTGGAATAAGGATCTTTTCCAAGTATTGTTCCTCATATATGATCAAACTCTGGGTTAAGACCTGCTAAAAAGTCAAATACCCGACTTCTTCTATCATTTTCTGGAATCCAGCAGCGTCTTTTGAGCATTCTTCTTGAAAATCTTGATAGTAATCTAATTCCAGCCACAACCCACATAACTCCGCAAAATACTGTGATACATTCATATCTCCTTGCTTCGTGTTGTGTAATTTATTACGAAGATCAAAATTTTGAGCTTTGTTACCTATTTGAGAATAGGTCAAAGAGGCAGCTTTCCATATCTTTGCTGTGGTGTCAAGTAGCAAGTATGTCCAAGCAATCTCCGGCTTCATTGAATTGATGAGCTAAGACATGACAAGAGAATTCTCGGATTCTCATTGATTATAATCAGAATTATTGACGTCAAGTCTCTTATTGTCATCATTAATGTAACCCTGTAATCCTCTAGCTTTGATGAACAACAAACAAGATCTTGACCAAGCAAGATAATTAGTTCCATCAAGTTTTACGGGACTAATTTGAAGTGAAGGGTTATCGGAACTCGACATAATTACCTTCTTTCCTTCCATCTTCTTTAGTGTTACTTAGAACACCAAATAGAAGCTGTTTAAAAAAAATGTACTACTGGTATATATGGGCAGAAACATTACTAGACAGACCAAAAGCAATACTACACCGAAGATAGACAAGGAAGCAAGGGTAATTGCGGAAGATTAGGGTACGTTTGACACCACCAGAGGAGAGGCAAGAGGCCGACGACCTTGATGGAGAAAGAACGACGACGAAATACCGGTAGGAGGGCGGCGAGTGGTTCCCACGCGCGGAAACGGCAGGACGTTGTGGCGGTGCGTGGAGATTCGGTTGACGTCGGGTCTTTCACAGTGGTGGTCGTCGGTCACTGCTGAAGCAATCTAGGTGGGTGGTGAGCAAAAAAAAATTGTTGTTTGGGGCGAGTACAAACTCAGCCGGTGAAGAACAGCCGGAAAAATAAAAAATGGTCCCTAAATCAGATAGTGCTCTAATACCATGATGAATGTGTTGAATAGAATTTGTATTCACTATATTTCTGTACATAGGAACAAGGTTTAACAAGGTTTATATACAAACTTCCTAGGACTATTTAGGAAATAATCTAGCTATTAACTATAGGAAATCTCTCAATTATAGGAGAGATTATAGGAGCAATCAATGCTAATATCTCTAGTCAAATATCTCTAGTCAACAGATGGAAAGATAAACCAACGGAAGAAGTAACTTGGGAGGATGCGGAATTCATCAAAGGGCAGTTTCCTTCTATTCACCTTAAGGACAAGGTGCCAATTGAGGAGGAGGGAATTGTTAGTAATCAGCCCATAGTTTAACAGCCCAAGCCAATCCAAACCTACATTCGTAGGGTAAGATAGGGAAGGGAACAATTGCCATATAGGCAGGTTGTTAGGAGTTAGTTATAGAAAGAGATTGTGTTGTGGATTGTAGGGTACAACATATTGATGGAACCTAGGGGAGAGGCGGGATTCATTCATTCGGATCATAGACATTGTATTGGCCTGGAAATTATTTCCAGGAGGTAGCCTACTGTTGTAACTCTACTATATACGTAAATAATGCAATCTTTATAGTTCTCCCCATCGCACGATAATCAATTCAAGTTTTTTAAACGTGGTTTTTAGTTATTTGATTCAATATTGTTGGAAGCTTGGTCAAGTTGTTTCATTGATTAGTTGAGGATATAGGACTCGGATTGCCAATGGACTATTTAGGATTTGAATATCATTTGAAGTGATTTGTGGTTGAATGATCAACGCTGAATCTTCTATGTCATATTCATGTCGTTTCTGAAAATTTGTTTATAATATTCATTATGCTGCAAGTGTCAGACATATTAATTTGAGGAATTCTCATAAAGATTTCTCCATTGCATCCATCAAAGAAAACATATGCAATACCTTTGTAACTCCTGTTTGCATTTCATCCACATTTTCTTCTAGCAAGCCTTTTATGATCTAAACATGTTAAATTTGTGTTGGAGCATTGCATTTTGGCAAGTTCTGCAGCGCTGTCTTTTCACAAGATGGTCTAAATTCTCACCGCGTTTAAAGTAATTCCATCCCATTGTCTGTGATGGAGTGTAATCTGGTGGTTGTGTGATGTGATTCAATATCTCTCTAGACGTTGTTTTAAAAGAAATTCCTCTGGTTCTATAGGATCATCTCCCGAATACTGACTCCTCAGAATAACAGTAAATTCATGACTTTTTCCTTGTCAGTGACCTCAAATCGTCAATGCCTTGCATTTTAGTGAAAAATACTGATTTGGTTGGTCAGCATACCAGGAATAAGCTACATTGTTTAGGTTTGCATGCTTTTATGGCGTGCTTTTGAGATGCAAGAAGGTGGTTACATTGGTTGTGATAAGAAGCCATTTTGTGGAACTTGGGAGTGATTTTCCCTATTTTGACATTTCAAATTCTGGAAGAGTTGTTCATCACGTAGATTCCTTTAACGAAAATGGATGGATTCAACGTACCTTTAGTCGTTGATACGCTTTCATTGAGCACTCTCTGTTTGGTCATAAGCATAATCTGCAGGGCTCTTCTGAGGAAGATAAGGCGGAGATTTCTACGCGGAGGAAACAGAAGAAACAAAAGCTTTGCCTATGCACTCTTCTCCTCTATGTTTGATGGGGTTGCAAGTTTTGATTGATATGATACAGGTTGCCGACAAAGAAAAAAGCAGTTGTAAATTTGGTGACGGGGGATATCCAAGAGTACTGGGTTAACGATGTGAGGCTCAATTAGGTCATTTCGACACCTGTTAAGTAGGATAGTGGTACGTACCGGATTTATTACGATGTATTCGAAAAGTTACATTTGTGATTATATGATGAAGCGTGTAGTGTACACTTAATTTCCCAATGGTAGAAAAAAGAAAAGATCTTAAGATAAAAAATAATAAAAAAAGGCTAAGTAGGTATGAGTGCTAATATCTGATTCCTGATTATTCCCATGCATTTCTGAATCTCGGCATAAATTGGAAGGTTTTGTGAAGAACAAGGCTTCAAACTTGTAACAGCGGAATCTAGTACCCTGGCTACATCACTTGGTGGAAACTGCCGTTCCGTACATTTCTGCAATCAACAAAGTCATCATTTTTTCTCTACAGATACAGATCAATTGGTATCCCACGAAACTACTTACCTGAATCACGAGTAAGGTAGCTACACATTGGGCAATCAGATCTGAAGGGATCTTTGCTTTATTTTGGTCATGAGCATTGTGATTGATTGTGGAAGAACTCAACTGATCTTCAGATGCCCAAGTACTGCGAACTGACCTTGCAGGAGTTGAAGATGCCATGGCTGGCATGCTCAAGTCACGTGCTGAAAGCTGATTATTCACATAGTCTATAACCTCTTCCACATTCTCCAACCCACTTTCTTCCTTTTTGAAAACTGATACTGCCTGAATAATTAAGACAGGTTAGAACTGATGAAGTAATATGCCAGCTGCTTGTTTATACCCTATCCAAATCAACCATCTGGAATCAATCTTTCTAGATATTCTGTACATGACTCATAGATTCTCCCAAGAAATAAAGCTTTAGATATTTTCTTACAACTCAATTTCCACCCCTCTTCCCTCCTCTCCTCCCCTGGATTCTCTCCCTAGCCAACAGATCATAATTGACCGCTTTTGCAGTGCTGGAATTTTCACCAAGATGCAACATTCCCCAACTATGAAGAATTATCTAATGAAAAGACATAAACTAAGGCAGATCCAACTGTTCTATCATTGCTTGTTAAAATAATTACTTTCGAAAATATACTTCCTACAAGATAAACGTGCTTATATTTGAAGGTGAACACATTAAACCCCAAACTAGTTAGGTATAGAAGACTAGCTCCTAAAATGCATCGTATACACCAAATTTCTGCATGGTGGACACCAAGATAAGAAGAGAACAGTTTGTCTTACCTGCATAGCCACATCAACCATTGTTCGGGCATTTACTCTCGAAGTCTCAACAATGTCAACCACATGACATCCTGATTCTTTGATGTCACCTCCAGAATGATCACAGGAGCTATAGTGACCAACTTGCTCGACTACACTTTCCATAGGCTTCAATGACATAAATGGGATCCCTTGATATGTGTTGCGCTGCCTCAAGCAAAAGAGGGCAGAAGAAACCTGCACAAGTTATCAAGTCATAAGTTGCTGTAATAACGCAAGCAGAAAATATCAAAAGTATCTCAATTTTGTACTATTATTCGTGCCTGCTCATTGATTTCATTCAACTGTAAAAGTACCGCAGCATACTGCTTCTTAAAAAGCTCTGAATCCTCGAGAGAGTTTTCTCCATCATTATGGTTTTCCAAAACCTCCTCATTCAAACGCCTTAATTCAGACACAACAGCCTCCTGCCAATGCAAATCCTCATCAATGGCTATGATGACAGCAATTAGCATATGACACAGGTATTACAGCACATGAAATAAGAAGCTATTCCAGTGGCAGCTGAGAGTACATAAACACATAACAAAGCTAATTACATAAATAGCAAAGTTGAGATTCAACATTGCACATATCAGTTTTCAAATTTTACATTATTTTTCATAAACTTTCTCAAGGGAAAAAATAGGGTAAAACTAAAAAGAGATATACACCTCAATCGCAATCAGGAAACTATTAGGACACTAGGAAACATCAAAGTCCTGGGATATACTAATTAACAAGTAATAAGACCTTTTTGTCAAGAGCACGAGTTAATTCTGAAAGTGCATGGATATCAGCTTCCTTTGCTTGGACTTGTGCAAGAATAGAAGGCTGAAATTTGACTGCCTGTTGGATGTCAACAACTTTTCCCAAGCCATGTCCGATTTGTGCATTAGAAATTACAGAATCCACCTGGCCAAAAACAAAAAACTCACTCAGATAAAAAGTAGACAACCTGCTTGAAATGCCAAACTACAGTTGTGGCAAACAAGGCTATGGAATTTTTGAGATGAAGGTTAGCAATCCCGAGTAGCATTAGTCTGATTTATAGATAAAGAATGTTTAATACAATACTTCTCAATTTCAAGACTCAACAGTATACTTTAGGCAGAAAGAAAACACACCCTCTCGAAAGCTGAAGATGTTAATCAACTAACATCTAATATCTTCCCACAAGACAAGCAATATTAACATCTAAAGACTGTAAAAATTACAGAAGAAAATACTATCCAACAGCTTCTCTCACAAAAGCCTAAGTAACCCAACAGCTTAAGCAACTAGGCAACAACAAAGAATGAATTTTTGAACGATTCATAACTAAAACTTCTGATGTGTTTAAGGTTGGCTAAGTGACAAGAAAAATATAATTAAATTCCAACAACTGCTGACCTTATGTAAAGTTGAAGGGAAAGTATGCTGGGCACCATTGGCATTCTCCAGGTGCTCACGTGGGGCCAGATTTGTGTAACTGTCCATCTTCCCGTCTACTGATTTTCCAGTCATTTTGAGCTCTTTGAAGTTATCAATGAATTTATTGAGAACAATATTTTGTTGAGTCAGTGTTGCAGGCATATTTTCCAACGGATTTAAAGGCATGCAATCAACATCCTGCAGTAAAATAGTGGTAAAAATTTGTTGACAATTGAACACAGAAAACGGTAACTGGACAACAGGAATGGAATGTTTATTAAATATTCAGTCAAGAAATTAATAAAATAATTATGTAAATTTTGAACAAAGAAAGATGAAATACCATGACAAATTCAACCCCTATCTCAGGTTGGTCAAACTGTACCAGGCACCTATTATGATCAACAGTTAATATAATTCCATCATGAATCTCTCTTGTCTTCGGATGAATGGCAATTATTTGCTGTCCCACTGATAAAGGTCGAGCTAAATCAGCTGGAAGTCCATCCTTGGTACCAGCACGAAGTTCTGCATAATGGTTTCGAACAGATTCTCGGTACTGATTAAGTTTCTCTTTCTCTTCCTTCAGAAATTGTTCGGAAAATCTTCGAGGTCTGCCAAGGGAACTGCAAATGTAGATAATTGCAGAGAAGTGTTATGTGGACAAAATGCTGAGAATCAATCATGAGGGCAATATAAGTTGGCCACATGAGAAATCATCAAAAGCCACAAACCTCCTTATTACACCCCATTCAATACGAGTTAATCGTGGAATATGACCCAATCTAACGTGGTCCAGGTATTCCACAAACTCCCTTTTTGCAAACCATGGGTAATCAATTGCACTGTAAAACCATTCGAACACGCACCATCTCCGTACTTGATACCATGAGAGGCAATTAGAAAGCTTTTCCTGTAACTTGAAATATAAACATCAAAACTTACCAGATTTAGTAAAAACTGAACTCCATATATACCTAGCATATCTAACCTTAAGATTCAGTGCTCTATTATGGAATGGAGGCAAAACATCAGCAGACCGTCCTTCAGTAATATTCTTCATGGACTTCACATCTTTCTCAACAAATGATTTAGGTGAATTTAGTTTGCGCCTACTCCTCACTTTGGTAGGCAAATTGAATTGGCTTGAAGATAAAACCTTTGTAGCAGATGGGACTGAATCATTTGACTCTCTTCCATGATCAGAACTAGAAGAAGTACATTCAGGAGGTTTCACTACTCTCCCCTGTTATAGGTATGCAGCAACATGAGAATGTTAGCATTTACTGTCAAATTTATTCAAAACATAGATTGCCAACAGAAATAATATAAAACTTTTATCTAGAAAATAGTACCCACAAAAACAGGCGACTGGAGGAAATGTAAGATAACAGGGATTGATATTAGGTGAAATAAGACCCAGAGTTATTCTAGCTTACTGAACCAATGTAAAAGAATTTGAGGACACCAATCCAATCAAGAAACAAAGGAAAAAAAACAAGATAATGAAGCAAATATTCTTCTGTAATACATTGATAAACATATCCTAAGAGAGGTATAATCAAAGTAGAACTAAAAAAAAAGTAGTCACCCCAATAACTAACGACTGCCGAACAAGGTCAAAATCTTCCTTTTTAGACTCATTAAAGTTAAAACAAAAAAACAAAAAAAAACTAAAGTGATTGTTACTGCTGGGAAGCAGGATCAAGTACCAAATTCGGTGAAGGTGATGCATTTTCACTGTGTTTACAAACATTCTACTCATCAGAATAGGAAAGAAGTTTGAATGCATGTGCAGTTGGTATTTAGATAGATTATTTTCTTAATTCTATAGTAAAGAGTCTATTAGTTTATTGGCAGATTTTCTTTGGCATCTAGAAAGGATTATTTTTTCGTATCTATAACAAAGAGTCTGTTAGTTTGTTAGTAGATTTTGTTTGAAGATAGTATTTTGTATTCTTCATAAGAGAAGGCAATAAAGTAATAAGATAAGACTTTATTTTACTCAAAACAGTCTACTTATTGAGATTTGGAGTTCTCTCTCAACAAGCTCTATTCCTTTCTACTTAACAAGATAGGTAGACAAGGGATGAAGTCTTCCAAGCTCGTGCCAGTAGAGCTACTAAGGGAGTTTGAACTACAGATACCATTAACCAAATTCAGAAACAGGGACCATAACAATTTGGTATCAAAGCAGTTGGTGATGGAGGACTCTCGAATCACTCAGCAACAGATTGAGGCTTTCATGGCAATGTATCAGGAGGACCGAGCAAGGATAAAGTTGAAAGGGAAAAAGAAAAGAGGAGATGACAGTTAGACTAACTGAAATCACCAAAAAAGAAATAGGCAGCAAACAAAGGAAATCATAGAGAAGCTAATAATCAAAGAAGAAGGAAAAAGCATAGGGTAAAGAATAGCAAAGGAGCAAATTTCATACCCAAGTACAAAAAGTTGGATTTCCCTCAATACAACAGCACTTCTAAACCCCTTGGCTAAGTTGATATGAGCACTTCTTCTGCCATCAGCAAACTCCAGATGAGGACAAGGTTGGATTGGCTTATTTCCAAGTGGAAAGGGATGCAAAAGTATGGTTCATCAAGTCAGAGAAGGACAGGCAGCAATTGACATGGGAAGGATACAAAACCAAGTGTAACTTATGTTTTGGACAGGCAGCAATTGACATGGGAAGGATACAAAACCAAGTGTAACTTATGTTTTGGACAGACAATTCGTAGAAACACGCTAGAAGAAGTATCAAAATAATGAAAAGTGGGACTATGGAGGAGTATTAGAAGCATTTGGAGTAGTTAGTTGCTTGCACTAGCTCCCTTACCCAACTAACCAAGAGTAGGAGGTGGAGATCTCCATTAGTAGAATATCCAAAGAAGGCGATGAAGGATAGGGATGAAATAAGGCCAGGATATATGGAGTTACCACGAGTTTGAGCTTGGGGACAAGCTTTGTCCAGGGGAGTAATGATATGCAAAATGCGTTCTTAAGAAAGAAAATATACAAGAAGATCAACTTGATTAGGGAGTAATTGCAATGTTGTCTCATTTAGGCAGTAGTAATCTTATTTTAAAAGTCTATTATTGTCATAAGCCTATTTTTAAAGGCCATTGTGATGAATAAGAAAGTAGTCCAAATTTTTCGTAAAAATAGTTGACAGAAGCTTGTCAAGTACAAATTTTCTAACAGCAACCATAATGCTTAGAAAAGGACAAAAACTCCATTAAGGGAAAAGAGTTTTTTTTTTTTTTTGTGTGTCGTTATGTGACTAGATACTACACAACAACATATATCACAGAGGTTTGCACATGATGGATGAAGAGAAAGAATCTAATGAATGCGTGTGTGAACATGAAGCTAGAGAGAAGTTGGAAGGAGGCTCTAGTAATGAATAAGTTAGTCTTACAAATCTTAATCTAGTAAGACGCATACTTACAACCACTAAGATGGAAGAACAAGAAGAATGGCTTCATAATGCTATTTTCTTTACTCAAGTTAGATGTCAAGACAAAGTATATAAGTTTATCATTGATAGAGGAAGTGGCATGAATGTGGTATTTACTTTCAGAAAAACATCCACATCCACACAAAGTTGCTTGGGTAGATGATAGCATTATGCCGAATGCTCGAAGGTGCTTGGTGTCTTTTAAATTAGAAATATATGAAGATTCTATTTGGTGTGACGACATTCCTATGAAATTACCCCACATTTTACTTGGTCTAACATAGTTTTATGATTGTGATGTGCAACAATTTGGAAAAGCTAACACCTATCAATTTATGTTTCAAGGAAAGATGATAATTTTGAAGCTATAAAGGTGGAAAAGATAGAACAAAAAAGAGAAAATAACAAGGCATCTATAAATGCCAAAAAAAAGGCCTCTTAATATTCTTAAAAAAGAGAGTTTGAAGCTGTCAGCGAGGAGAAGGGAATTGCATTTGCAATAGTAGTGAGGAAATTAATAGAAACAGCACCAGAAACAACCCTTGCATTATCAAAAAAAAAAGTGGGAGTTCATTTTTCAAACCTTACACTAGATGATTTATCAAATGAATTACCTCCTTTATGAGGTATTCAACTTGCTATTGACTTAGTACATGGATCTACTCAACTAAATCTCCAGCTTATCACTTAAATCATACTAAGAATGAAGAATTGAAGAGACGAGTGGGGGAATTGCTGAAAAAAGGAGTTATTCAAGATAGTCTTAGTCCGTGTACAGTTCCAACATTATTGACTCCTAAAAAGGACTAAAGTTGGTAAATGTGCATTGATTATTGGATGATAAACAAGATCACAGTAAGGTAAAAGTTTTCAATCCCTCACCTTGATAAAATGCTGAACATGTTCATTGGACGTACTATCTTTACCAAAATAAACTTACAAGGTGGGTAACATCAAATCAAAACCAAACCCAGGACGAATGCAAACTGGCTTTCAAGACTAAAGAGAAGCTTTATGAACAATTGGTGATGCCATTTGGACTCCCAAATGCACCTAACACTTTTATAAGAGTGATGAATTAAGTATCTCAAACACTTAGAGGAAGACTTTTGGTTGTATATTTTGATGATATATTCACATATAACAAGACTACAGAAGACCACCTACTACATCTTTAACAAGTCTTGAGAGTTTAGAGGCAAGAGAAACTTTATATCAATTTAAAGAAGTGTTCTTTCATGCAGCCAAGTATTGGATTTTTTGGTTTTATTGTATCCTACTAAGAAGATAACTTAAGGTTATCCTTGATTGACCTATTCCAAAGGATATGCAAAAGATATGGAATTTTCATGACCTATATCTACAGGCGATTTATTCATAATTTCATCACCATAATGGCACCCAAAACTGATTGTATGCAGAAAGGATAGTTTACTTGGTCAAAGATAGTAACTAAAGCCTTTGAAGAAATCAAGAAAAAGATTAATGAATCTCCTGATTTGCAGCTTCCAGATTTTTCTAGGTCACCAACCTACTAATTTGCACCTGCCAATTGTCCCACAAAGGTGTAGTCCAACCCCTTCTACTCACTTGCGCCTACCAATTGTCCACAAAGGTGAAGTCCAACCCCTTTTTAAGGAAAATTTGGATTGTCCTACCATTGCAGGCACATCAAGTCCTTCTCCATTGGAATGGTCTCTCTCCCACAAATGTTTTACGGGAGCTAGCCTTTACTATGCTTCGTCACAATCCCTAATTTGTGCCCAAGGGCAAGCCCCTTCTTGATGAGGTGGGAAATGTTACAACCAGGCAACAAGATCAAGTCCATATTTCTGAACCTAATTCAATGAAGCAGTGCCTTTTCACCATGTTTACAGATGTTTTACCTATAGGAAGAGTAGGAAGGAAGTTCGGATGAATTTGCAATTGGTGTCTAAATAGTATTGTTTTAAGTTCCTATAAAAAGTCTACTAGTTGTTAGTTGATTTTGTTTGGCATCTAGATAGGATTAGATTCTATTAGTTTGTTAGTAAATTTTGTTTCAAGACTGTTTCTGGCATTCTTAATATGGGAATGTAGGAAAGTAATAAGACTTACTTTATTCACTCAAAACAAACTACGTATTGATATCCAGAGTTCTCTTTCAACAAGCTCTATTCGTTTCTATTTAACAATATAGGTAGATAAGGGAGGAAATCCTTCAAAAGTGGAAGCAAGGCTATTAGGGGCCTTCCAAGTACAGAGTCATGTAACGAGATATAAAACCAAGGAATATAATAACAAAGGGTAGTTATAAATAGTTAAAAGCCTAATAAGATCAATGATAGCTCCCAACATTTCATGGTCCAAGGTACTAGACATAATGTGAGAAGCAAATATATTGTTAAGGCAAAGGGAAAAGCTTTTACCAATGGAACAAAACTTTAAGATGTCTTCAACAATCAACTCCTCCAACATTGTTGAAACTATAATATTCAAGAGTGATTGATTGGTTGTCAAAGCAAATTGCTCTAGCACGTTAGGACCCCAAAAGTGTGTAGATGTAATTGGGAAATTACTTAAAAATTAACTACTTAGGCAATATATACGTTGTATTTGAGTTTACTTATTTGCTTAAAAATTGTGCTCTAGTCATGCATATCAAATATTAAGTTACTCAATATCACATAAAACAATTCAAAAGAAGCAAAAAAGCATCAATATACCTCGATTTTCTCAATTTCATCCAGATGATTACTTGTGGAGTTGGCATTTTCTGGAATCTGCAACTTGCAAGCAACTCATGTATGGTCACAACATGCATAGAGTAAGATGAAAAGTAAGAAAAAGAAAAAAGAATTAATTGGCATAGTTTAAGTATGCAACACTTACTTTAGATGGCAAAGACTTCTTTCCTTTATGGATGACAGCATTAACCTTATGCATTCCATCCTTTTTTTCTGGAGCAGTAACAACACCACTAGGTAAAGCCTTTCCCTGTTTGCATTTCTTCACTGGGGTTACCTTAGCTCCAGAAGATGAGTGATGTCCTTTATACTTAGATTTGGCAACAATTCCAACATTTTCTTCCTCAACATGCACAGAGGACTCTAATAGACACACAACGCAAAATTTTGGATGCATATTAGTCTAGTACCACTGGTGATATTGAAAGAATGAAATGATTATCACACTATATTGGTAAGCGATATAATTGATCTCCATGGTAAAAATAGTGAGACGGAGAAATAAAATAAGGCAAGCATCATTTTTTATTCAAAATACAAAAGCGAAAAGAAATTAAGATTGTCATTAGGATGCAAACTCTTACACTACAATAAGAAAGAAACATCTAAAGCAATTTAGTAAGAAAGAAACATCTAAAGCAAATTAGAAAATCTTATGTAAATTTGGTATGAAGGCCACATATTTAGCATTCTCCTAATACAAAGGAAAATTTCAGCAGGCTCAAGAATCTACACATCAAATTGCTAGCAAGCTTTTGGCTCCCACACTTTAAACAATGAATGCATATAATTAAAGTAACCATAATTCCACTACTACCGATGGGTATATTGTCAGGAAGGAAAAACAAAAGATATCTAAAATATGGGAAACATAAAAAGATAAAAAATATGTAAATAAAAAGGAGAAGATCACAAAAGATACTAAAATAAGAGTCTAAAAATGACAAAACATCCTAAAGGATAAAAGATCATATTCAAATGCAGTGGCGTTTAATATCTATTGCAGCGTAAGAGATGATCGTCATTTTCTTCAATTATGACCTATATTTAGTAGACCATATAGATTCATCAAGTAGAGAACTAATTAAAAAAAATTATTGGACTCTTTGTATCTTTCTAACTAAAATGGTAACTTTACATTTAATGAATAGGTTTGTTAACTTTGGTATCATTGTTTCCAATACACCATCAATACAAGTAAGCAATGTCAAATCTACTATTTTCTCTGTCAAGTTTATAGATATAACTCTAATAAGCACCTTAAAAGAATAAACATAGAATAGTCAGTACCATACCAATTGAAACCTTGTGTATTATCCCCTAAAAGATAAAATTAAGATGGCTAGTTGGTCAAAACAGAAATTTTGTACCGGTATCAATGGGTGTTTCTGGTAACCTCAAGGATAAATCTGCTAGAGTTTGCAAGGCATCAAAAGCGGCATCTTCACCTACAAAAGAAATAAACATGCTCTAGCTAAATCATGATATTCAAAACCTGAACCTTTATTATAAAAGTCTAGCTCTAGCTAGAATTATCAATTTTCTATCATTATAAGCCTTATAAATTATTTTATTAACACATTTCTAATATGAGACATTTAACAGAAATTGGATTTCATGAAGATCAATATGAAAAGTTAAAAGTTTTGAGGCGAGGCTACAAAGAAGTATAGGGACCAAGCCAACTGCCCCACCAGACTCCCTTTAACTAATTGCTAGTCATAGAGCTAACCACTATCACTTAATATAGTTGGTCTACTATTCAACTCCATGTTAAATCATCTAAATATTACACAAAAGGGCAAGATATTAGTACAAGTATTCTTAGATTACTTAGCAATGGTGCCTTGCTAGCCTATTAGCTTCCTATTAGTATACTAGTCAATTAATTAACTTTTGAAATATTAATTGGGAAAACACTAGGGGTGCAATAATTCAAAGTTACATACCCAATTACAAATAAGAATTTGCATCACAAAATAAAAAATAAAAGGAAACAAATCCCACTCTTGGATTTATATGCTATTATTCAAGTATTACTTAATACGCAGGCCATGGCCTAAAAAAATTAGCTAGCATACCTTCTCCAAATAGAACCTTTTTACTTCTCTTCCGTGGTCCCTTGTTTGAGGTTCTAGCAATTTTTTTACGATCAACTTCTATGTCAAATTTTCCTTTGACCACACCCAACTTCTGACCTTCCTCTGTCCCACTACATGCTTCTTTTATTTCATCCAGATCATTTGTCATACTTTCTTCTATTTCTGGCTTCTTTCCATTGTATTTCCTCCCCTTCAACAAACTCCTGTCTCTCGAGTAATCTCCAATATCAGCCTCCGTACTTCCCAAACTTAATTCACAACCACCATCGTCCATTAAACCACCACGAAGTTTAGCACTAGTCATCACTGATTCAGCATGCTGAAAAATAGAATAATTAGTTCATAATTCTAAAATAACAAAAAAGCAATAGATACTATCAAATCTTACCATTCGTTCACCATTTTGAATAGGAGATGGTGTCTCCATTTTCCACTTATGTAGTAGAGAAGCTTGAGGAGAAACACCTCCTTTTGAAGCCTCTGTCAATGCTAAAGCTAACTTATGAGTGACATCATCATCAAGTGCATCCTTCACTTTCATATTGTGTCGTATTGGTGAAAGATATTTCCCCCCATTATCTTTATCACAGGCAAATGAAATAGGAACACGAGGTGTCCTTTTCCCAACAGCCCAAGGCCTGCTAACTGAAAGAAATTCCATGATAATGAACTTAGCTAACTCTCAAAAAATTTAATAAAGGACATAGGATCGTAAACTCCTTAACTATAGGTGACTTCTTTCTTCTATTTCTTTCGTGTACATTCTTTTATTTTGTGGAGAAGGATTTTTGGGTGAAAAGATTAAGATAACAGGAGAAAAGAAAGGAAAATAACTTCTATGTTGATTCTTATAAAAAAGTCAATCCGACAAAACCTAAAAATAAAAAGTAGCAAGACAAGCATAGAAATCAAATAAGCATACAATTTGAAATATGATGCAAGCACATATACTACTTGAGCAAATTGTAAATACACTTGCCTCCAAGAAGCACGCAATTACATATACATGAAACAAATAGGAAAGGGCAAGAAAGAGAAATGATATTCTACCTGAGCGCTTTTTCTTCAGCAATGACAAGCAACCATAACTTGATTCAGTAGAATGGGATTGCAAAAGATCCGGAACTGGTGGGCTAGCTAATCCTTTAATTCCTCTAGCACGCTTTTGAGGCCTTTCGGAGACACCTATGTTCTTATCAGCTTCTTGTTCACTTTCACTATCATCCTCCTAAGAAAATGTGATCTGTTAGTTTTAGTATTAAAAAAAGTACCCAAAACCTAGTTGCCACGTCCATTTTCCCTAAATTCCTTTCATGGGAAGATAGAAGCTAATTTACCACAATGAGCAATTTATTGATAAGATATTTTCCAATAATACAATCAATTAATAAGACACCAGCCAACTCAGACTGCATTATTGATATAAGTGTCTAACTTGATGGCCCAAAGTTGTATTTCACAGGCTTTTTTCTCTCAATGAACCACTCATATGCCCCATCCCTTCCACAGCCCACCCCACAACCAAAAGAAAAGGACTGATACAAAAACCTCTATAGATTAAAATTAAAAAACAAGGTCAAGAAGATTGGTGTAGCCTGTTGAACTCTCTATTTAGTATACAATTTTACTGACAATTGTGCAAATGTAAGCTAAAAGGCCTTCTATTGAAAATGATCCTCCATTACAATAACAGTTCTGATGACTTCCATTCCTTGCACCACCCTTGTGGAAGGAGTTGCAATAAATTTTAAATATCTTAGAATGAAAAATAACCAATAATAGGTACTACCAAGGATAATTTCAGATATAAATATCTAAGGAAGATTTCTCTTAAACTCACCATATTAGCATAATGATCCGTCATCATTGCTATCAGTCCAGCTGCAGAAGCATAGCCTTTGGGAAGAGATAAGTATGCCTGAAAAACACCAAGGCTCTGTCATCAACTTCTACACACAAAGCCAAGTATGGCCACAACCAACTCATTTGTGACACCATGGGCCACAATTAATGAACTTATGAGCGTTGAGAGTGAAAGTCACAAGATGATCTTCTATACAGAAATATCTTAAAAGCTTTATGGTTCAGAGTTAGTAATCAATTAATAACAGTCATAGAAATCATCTTACCCTATTCATAGTATAAAGTGCCTCTACCATTTCCTCAGATCGGTTACGCACGACAATAGCCACCTAGGAACACAAAGTAAGGATCAAAAGTTAGCTTGTCTCAGGAAATTTACCCAAGTTTAAGTTTATATGCACCAAGTAATAGAGTACTTAATTTAGGGTGCATTAGTAGACCCACAATAAGTACAAAACATTATCAGAAATTTGAAAACTACCTTTTCCCAATCAGTTCCATGTTTTCGATATGCCTTGTAAAAGCGTTCAAGCTCCTCCTTGTTCCATTGTGGTCCTAACATATCAGACAACTTCCTCTTCTGCAAATTGCAACAATGATCATAATCTCATAAAGCTACCAAAATTGGAATTACCATTTGCTAATTAAATGTAACACATTGTTACACTATTAATACGTCATCGAAGGTAAGGAACTAGAATATACCATTAAAAACACAGGGTACATTCAAGAACAGAATTTGAAACAATAAAACAACTGAAAAGGCCAACAGATAAAGCCAGAACTCACCCGTAGCCTACTTTTACTAGCATTGTCTCCACTTTTATTAGGGGAAACGTCGTTAATATATGAGTATCGTCTATTGACACTTCTAGATTTTCTTGATGGAGGCATGACCAGCTTCCTCAATTATCTGAAACATAGAAAACAAAAATGTAAAAAAAAACGGTGTGTATCCATAAACCAAAAAATATGAAGTGCTCGGTCGCTTTCTTTCCATCATCAAAGCATATAATACAGCACATGTTCACCACAAGCAAAACACAAAGCAAGAAACAGAATTGCCCATAATTGGGATTAGAAGCGTTCATGATTCAAATTCTCCGTTATTTTCATTTCCCAGAAACAAAAATTGACGTAGTAATACTTGAGAGAGAAAGGAAATAAACTCAGAAGCTGAGCCAGAGCTCATTCAATCGAACCGAATTCCAGTGGAAAATAAAAAATAAAAAGTCTCACACGATTCCTCTTTCCTCAAATTCAAAGCTAAATAGGAGTAACTAACAAAAATATCAGAAGAGGCATAGATGAAAGAACCATTCACCGATCAAAACGTATTCATAATAGAAACAGCCCAGGAACCAGGAACCTTAAACCCAAGCTATATGGCTGAGTCTCCACGAAGAAGTCTTCCTATCTCCTCGACAAAGCTGAAGACAACAGCAGGTGTAGACATGCAAATTCCCAAATCTAACGACCGGTGAACCAATTACCCGACTAATTCACTTCTCCAAATCCAACAATTCGCTTAAGCTTTCCCTTTACTGGGGAACAAAGGAAGGCGCGACGTGGAACAAAAAACAGCTGGAGATTAGAAGAAAGAAAAGCCCTAAGATTGAAGAGAAGAGGTGGAGAGAAAGAAGGGAAGAAGAACAGAAATGCGAAAGGCGAAACTCACCAATCAAACTCCCGGATTGGGTTGGGTTTAGGTCATGATCGGAAGAAGCATGGGATGGAAGTGAAGCAAAATCGATCGGCGGAAAAGCTTTTCTCCGGCGAAGAAGAAGAAATATAGATACATATGTATACAGTATCTCCGGTTTGATGATAACGAAGAAGAAGAGGGTGAGGAGGAATTGGGGGTTATAACCGCGAAACTTTAAAAAATAAAAATTGCAAAATTTAAGGGCTTTTGCTTTTGTATTAGATTTAGAACTTAGGACTTAGGAGCAGTGACTTGTAGTAGTAGCCTGACTGTGTCTGTACATGACATGAGCTTGTTTCTCTCTTCTCTTTCTTTTTGAATTTTTAAATGGCAAGTACTTTGATTTAGGTCCCTAGATGTTGGCCGTTGGAATAAAGAGCGTTGAATCTGGACCGTTCACTTTGAAAGCAAGGGAGTTAGTTTATTCCAATTCAATGAAGCCAAGTTTACCGCCCCGACTAAGCACTTTAGAGATCAGATAATAATTTTTCCTTAATTTTGTTTATTTTTCAAATAACCAATCTTATATTTCATTTCTTAAATGCTGTATATCATACATTTACTTTTATTATATTATTTGTAGATCAAACTTTAGCTACGAGGATTAGGTTAAATAAACTTAGCTCTTATAGTATTTTACTTTTTTAACCTCCACTTTTTTAAATTATGTTTGATATTTGTTGAATTTTGTAAACATCTATTAGGGACTAATAAGTGGTATCTAGTAGGTCTATTAGTAAAGATCAATAATGGCATATTTAGGAGCCTTATTATCATCATTCAACTAAGAGGGACAAAGAAATAGTATACCACCTTTCTTTGATGAAAATGATTATCTTTATTAAAAAACTAGAATGAGATTATTTTTAATGATCGAAAGTGTAGACTTGTGGGAAATAGTTTCTAGTAGTCCCTTTATTCCAACGAAAGTTGTAGAAAATAAAACGATACCTAAATTAAAAGAAGAATGGGAACCTCAAGATAAGAAATTAGTTTCCTTGAATAGTAGGATCATACACATCCTATTTTGTGCTTTAAGAATAAATAAATTTAATAAGGTCTTGATAAATGCATAATTGATCATATTTATACCCCATATTTGATGTATTTTTGCTTAATATTTTATACATTTATTATATATTTGGTACTTAATTTGCTCCAAATGTGTTTATAGGTTATAGTTGTCTTCATGGACTTAAAAGAGAAGAATTTAGATGAAAACATGGCACAAAACAAAGATTTGAAGCATAAAAGAGATACACAACATGCATCAGCCATTGTATTTCTTTTATTAGACCGTAAAGATTTGCAAATTCCGAAGATTTTGGGTTATGCATGGTTTGATGCATGACCTAGCATTAACCCTTGCATCTTTCAAATTTTACTATAAAAAGACGTGTTTTGAGGCAAAATAGAGGGAACAGACATTAAGAGACGATTATAGAGGTTGAGATCAATTAGAAGGGGCAATTTGAGCTAGAGAAGTGAAAAATACAAAGAAATCATTAAAAGATCCATCAAAATATAGGTCAAACCTCTACCTTGCAAGAATAATAGATAGGAGACAAACAGGGAGATTTATAATTATGAATCCATTGTTTTCAATTCATTTTTCTTTTTGTTTATGTTTGATTTCGTGTTCTATCGTGTGTAACTAAATTCTTTTAGTGCCTAGGTTAGATGAACCTTAGTTTGTACAATAATATGTTTTGATTCTTTTATTAATGCAATTTTTGGATGGATATATTGTGATTCAATTATGTATTTAATATATGTTCTAATAGATTTGGAATATTATTATATAATCTAATTTCATAACATAGAGATTGAGAAATCATGTGTGTGAATAGATTTACTGTAATTGGAAGGAGTTGATCGCAACCCTAGAGATGGGATGACATAAATCTTCTAGATTAGGTTCAAGCCTAATAACGGGGTTCACAACTCTGTAAAGCAATCCTATAAACTTTAACCTAAGTAATTTGATCAATAACCTTAGGATTAGTTGTTATTAGTCTTGATAGATGAATAATTGATCATATTTTTACCTCATATTTGTTATATTTTCGCTTGATAAATTATACTTTTAGTGTATTTTTGGTATTTAATGCCTTCCAAGTGTGTTTACAAAGTATAATTGCCTTTATGGACTTAAAGGAGAAGAATTCGGATGAAAACAAGGAAAAAATGAAGATTTGACGCATAGAAATGATACACGGCCATGCATCTGCCCTTACATTTCTCCCAGGTCAAGTAGTCTTGCGATATCTAGAGAATTTGGTTCTACATCGTGCATCTTCCCAAAACCATACATTTTAACATAAAAGACGTGTTTGAAGGCAATTAGAGGAGGAAGTCAAGGAGGAGACTCTAAGAGGCGATTCTAGACGTGGAGATTATTCTCAAGGGGCAATTTTGGTCCAAAGAAAGGGAAAACATGAGGAATTCATCAAAAGATCCATCAGAATACAAGATCAAACCTCTACATCGCAAAAATAATTGACAGAAGACAATTAGAGAGATTTTGAATTATGAACCGATTGTTTTCAATTCATTTTTCTTTCAATGTATATTTGATTTTGTGTTCGATAATATGTAACTAAACATCTTGTTAATATTTAGGTTAGATGAACACTATGTTAATACTTTGATATGATTTGATTCTTTTATTAATGCAATTGGTTTGATTGTTATATTGTGATTCGATTACGTGTTTTATATATGTTCTAAAAAACTCGGGAATATTAGATCATAATATGTTTTCATAAATAGAGATTAAGAAATCATAGGTTTGAATATATTTATTGTAATTGGAAGGAGTTGATTGCAACCGTAGAGATAGGATGAAATAAATCTTTCGGACCAAGGTCAAACTTGATAAAGGGATTCAAAAATCGATAAAGCAATCCTATAAACTTTAACCTAAGTAATTTGGTTGAAAGCCTTAGGATTAGTTATTAGTAGACTCAAAGTCAGCTATTAGCATACCATAGGAATCTCCACGGTCCAATAAATGAATAAAACAATTAAGTAATAAAAGACCAATTTGTTAAGGGTTTAGGGGGATTCAAAACCTATATACTGACTATTGATATCGGTAATTGTCTAAGTGGATTCATAATTATTCGTTCAATATCGTTGCCTATTTTATTTTACTTGCTTTAGTTTTATTTTCTTTTATTAAAACTCGTAAAATCAATTCGTAAGCTAGATAATAGGAAAAAGGTAAATACTGGAAATCACTGTCTTCATGGGATCGACCTGTACTTGTCGGTACTAGCTACAGCTACATCGTGCACTTGCTGTTATTACAATATTGACTACTCAAAAAGAGTCAATCAAGTTTATGGCCATGCAATATACCGTGCATCGACCAAAAACTTAGAATTTAACATAAAATGACATGAATGAAGGCAATCGAGGAGCAAAATTCAAGAGTCGATTCTAGACATGGAGGTCATTCTTAAGGGGCGATTTTGATCCAGAGAAGTGGAAAACACGAGACATTCATTGAAAGATCCACCAGAATACAAGATCAATCGTCTACATCGCAAGAATATTCGATAGAAGACAATCATGGAGATTTAGAATTATGAAGCCATTGTTTTCAAATCATTTTGCTCTTAATGTATGTTTGATTTCGTGTTTAAAAATGTGTAACAAAACATCTTGATATTATTTAGGTTAGATGAATCCTATGTTAATACTTTGATATGATTTGATGCTTTTATTAATGCAATTGGTTTGGTTATTATATTGTGATCTGATTACGTGTCTTTATCTATGTTTTAATAGAACAGGGAATATTAGATCATAATTTGATTTCATACATAGAGATTGAGAAATCATATTGACGAATAGATCTACCATAATTTGAAGGAGTTGATTGCAACCTTAGAGATAGAATGACATAAATTTTTTGGATTAGGGTCAAACTTAATAGAGGGATTCACAAATCAATAAAGCAATCATATAAACTTAAACCTGATTAATTCGATTGAAAACCTTAGGACTAATTTTCAGTAGACTTAAGGTCAGCTATTAGCATAACATATGAATCTCTACGGTCTAATAAATTAATAAAATAATTAAGTAATAAAGATCAATCAGTTAAAGGTTTAGGGGGATCCGAAACCTAGATATTAATTATTGATATTGGTAATTTTCTAAGTGAATTCTTAATTCTCTATTCAATATCGTTGCCTATTTTATTTTACTTGCTTTATTTTTTAATTTATTTATTAAAATCCAAAACCAATTTGTAGGCTAGATAATAAGAAAAAGGTAATTACTAATAATCGTTGTTTTGTGGGATCGACTTGTACTTACCAGTACTAGCTATAGTTATGTCATGCACTTTTAGTTATTATAATATTGACTAACTCACAAAAATTCAATCAAGACTCAAGAGTGAGCTATTAGCATATCATAAGAATCTCTACGATTCAATAAATTAATAAAAAGTTGCATAATAAAAGATCAATCAATTAAGGGTATTTAGGTAGATTCGAAACCTAAACACTAATTCTTGATATAAGTAATTTCTTAAGTGATTAAGTTTTATTTTCTTCAATTGAAAATCACAATCAAATTCGTAGGCTAGGTAAAAGGATAACGATAACTACTAATATTCATCGTCTTCGTGGGATGGATCTGTACTTACTGATACTAACTACAGCTACGTCGTGCACTTGTGATTATTTCAATATTAACATTTAGAAAAACATGTGACCAAGTTTTTGGCGTCATTACCAAGGACTTTGATATTAGGAACACTTAAATGTTATTACTCTAGTCATTATTATTTTTTATTTTGTTTTATTTTTATTTCATTTTATTATATTTCTATCTTGTTCATTTAATTGTTTTTTGAACTTCTCTACATTTACAATGTGTAGATTATTTATTTTAAGAATTGAGATTTAACATCATAACCACAACTCATAATGGATGGATGGAGTGGATAGTACTATTATCGGAGCCGGAATAAGTCTTCGCAATATGGAACATCACCGTATTGGAAAGAGCCATTTCCTCACATGTTTTCGAAAGCTCAATCAATGTTCATACTGTGTTGCGACATTTATGGGAGTAATTCTTATAATCATGAATTTTGAGCATCGATGTATATATGGGAGCAACCAAAAATGTACAAGCAATGACCGTCATACAATAATACATATAATTCATAGTGGACGAAACCTTACATATATGGACATAATGATTATGCTCCAACTGAATATGTACAATAAGAGCAGTGATACGAAAGTATTACTAACAAACTAATGGAATGCCTTGAGAGAGAGTAGCTAGTCAACGTTGGTGAGAGACTTTCTTCAGCTACATATGATAAGCATAATACTTCATATTATCTAAGCTCCTAAATGTCTCAGAGTGAAGAATGACAACGATCGATTTCATAAATGATGATACATTTCAAGAAGGCGAGGAGGTAACTACTACTCTGAAAGATATGATGGTTGAGTTATTCAAGAATCAAACATGAGGCATTAGGAAATAGAGGCTTGTATACAGAATATGGTGAATTGGATCGACCAGCTAGCCAAGATAATATCCGATGAGATGTAGGGGAGTTTGCCTAGTCCTAATGAAACATATCCTAAAGAATTTGGATTGGCAATCACCCTTATGAGTGGAAACAAGCTTCCAGAAGACGAAGATGAAGATGAAGCCTTTATTCAAGAAGAGGAAGTAGAGAAGTGGCAGGAGATAATTGAAGAAGATGAGTCAGATTCCTTTATCTAGGAAGAGAAAGAAGAAGAGTGGACAAAGGTAGTTAAGGAAGAATTGGCGGAGGAACCATACAAGGAAACAACCGATGAGTCATTAGTAGTCACCTTAAGTATGGAGGGTTTCCACTTCCTCACAGACAAACTATTCAAATTAACCGATGATTCAGGGAGTTTTGTTATTTCCTATGTTGTGAACATTTTCTCATTAAAAAGGGCATTAATTTTTTAAATTTTGTCCTTAGTATTATCTTGTAACATGTGGCTTACTTACAAGTTACAAAACCGTTATGTAGAAAAATAGGTAGAAGTAAGTCGTTGATCATAGATCCAGGATGAGGTTAACGTGCAGGTTACGTTGAGCTAACAAAGTTAAAGAAGCACTGCATGGAAGGTAACCCATGAATTAAGATAGATTTTATTTTATGTTATTTTATTTTCATGTTTCTTAGTTATTTTTGTGTTAGTTATTTTTATTTTTCAATCTTTTTATACATGTTTCTTTATATTTTGCAAAGATGTAGTCTACTATTGGATGGATCAAAATTTTTAAAAATTGTCTTATTTAGGAAAGTAACAACTTAACCCTCCATTTATTTTTGAAAGTTATATTGTGTAGATTGAGGACAATGTACAACTTTTAAGTGAGAGGAAGGGATTAATGATTTATAGTGATTTCTTTAAGCTTATTGTAATCTTGATTACTAAGTTTTATAAATAGATATACCGAATTGGTTGAAATCTATCCATCAATACTTTATTTCATTGTTAAATATTAATTTGAATTGGTATGCAAAAGGATGATAATTATAATAAAATTCCTTTTATAAGTCATATTTTTAATATTCGTTGAAATGGTCAAGTTGAATGAAATTGCATATTATTTACACACATCTGACCCATTTTTTCATGAGCTTTTGAGCTTAAGAGCACAATTTTCTTTTTTGTTAAGCTCATTTATTTCTTTCATTTATGTTATCATACATAGTTGAACAATGCTAGAACTTGCTTTTATTATGCATATTGGGACCATATTTATTAGATTAGAAGCATTAACATGATAAAGGCACTTAGATTCAACAACCTGTTTTTAACCTATTTCTTTGATATTTACCGCACCTATAATTTTATCCTTTAAGAATAATCGAGTTGAGCCTTAGTCTTTTTCATTGATTAAACCCACATATTAACCTTTATCATGTTTTTCTTTAAAGATATTTTTATTGTTTTAGGCCTTGAAGGTTATTTATATTCTTTACTTGGTTAAGAATTGAAATTATTGGAAGGTTCATTAATTTCTTTAATTGTGGAATTGAATGCTTCAATTATTATGAAAAAATTACGATTCTAATAAAAAATTGTGAATTAAGTATATGATACGAATATAGTTGCACTAAAAGGACCTGTGTGTTTTGTAAACAAGTCTTGTAATTTTTATTTAGTAAATTTCTTTCAATTTACCCTTTTTAATATCTCAACCACACCGTACCTAAACCCCACTACAATCATATAAAGACCTTTTGATTTTTGTTTCTAGTTTATACATAAGTGGTGGAGATGTGATAATATTGAAACTTTTCACCCTAAACACTTGAGCGCATTGAGTGAAATCTTGGTGAGGGTATAAAGGTGTATACTTTTGATTTCTATATGATTATTATTATTATGGACTTTATAAAGTTAATTTTAGGATAATTTGATTCTAATTGTAAGTTAATTTGATTCAATAGGATATGATTATTTATTGTTTGAATGGACATGTTGAGATTGATAGGATTTATGTTGTAAAATTGATAATTTTAATTATAGTTTTCTTGAGGGCAAGCAAAAGTTTAATTGTAGGGATGTTTGATAGATGTATAATTGATCATATTTATACCCCATATTTAATGTATTTTTTATATTTTATACATTTATTGTATATTTGGTACTTAATTTGCTCTAAGTGTGTTTATAGGTTATAATTACCTTCATAGACTTAAAGGAGAAGAATTCAAATGAAAACAAGACACAAAACGAAGATTTAAAGCATATAAGGGATATGCAGCCGTGCATCAGCCCATGTACTTCTCTTAGGTTGTGTAGATTAATGAATTATGGAGATCATTTAGAAAGGGTGATTTTGAGTTAGAGAAGTGAAAAATACGAAGAAATCATTGAAAGATATATCAGAATACAAGATTAAACCCCTACCTTGTAAAAGTTTTTGATAAAAGACAATCAGGTAGATTTAGAATTATGAACTCGTTGTTTTAAACTCATTTTCTTTTTGTTTATATTTCATTTTGTGTTCTAACATGTGTAACTAAACTCTTATAGTGTCTAGGTTAGATGAACCCTAGTTTTGTGCAATAACATATTTTGATTCATTTATTAATGCAATTGTTTGGATTAATATATTGTGATTCAATTAGGTGTTTATTATATGTTCTACTAAAATAGGAATATTAGTTCATAATTTGATTTTATAACATAGAGATTGAGAAATCCTGTGTGTGAATAGATCTACCATAATTGAGAGGAGTTGATTGCAATCCTAGAGATATGTTGAAATAAATCCTCTAAATTAGGGTCAAACCTAATAGCAGGATTTATAACTTGGTAAAGCAATCCTATAAACTTTAACCTGAGTAATTCGGTTGATAACTTTAGGAATAGTTGTTATTAGACTCAAAAGTGAGCTATTAGCATACTATAGGAATCTCCACAGTCCAATAAATCAATAAAACAATTGCATAATAAAAGATCAATCAATTAAGGGTATTTAGGAGGATTCGAAACCTAAATAATAATTCTTAGTATTGGTAATTTCTTAAGTGATTTCTTAATTCTTTGTTTAATCTTGATGCTTGTTTTATTTTATTTGCTTAAGTTTTATTTTCTTTAATTAAAAATCAAAACTAGTATTCATCGTCTTTGTAGGATCAACCTGTACTCACCGATACTAGCTATAACTACGCCATGCACTTATGGTTATTTCAATTAGAAAACGTGTAATAAGGTCTTTATATATGAAGTAGCTCATGAAATTTTCTAGACATTAGAAATTACTCATGAGGGCACAAATCAAATTAAGGAGCCGAAAGTAAGCATGATAACATATTAATATGAATTGTTTCAAATAAAGCATGATGAAAGCATCTCTAGTATGTATACTAGATTTATTGATATTATTAATGCTCCCAAAGGTCTTAGAAAGGCCTATAATTAGTAAGAAAGTTGCTTAGGTCACTTCCAAAGATGTAGGAAACTAAAATGGTGGCTTTGCAAGAAGCCAAGGATCTAACAACACTACTAATAGGAACTGATTGAATATCTCCTCACGTACAAAATGAGACTTCAAACGACACAAAAAGAGACAATGCTTTCAAAGAAAAAGAATTTAGCATTTAAAGCCTTAAAAGAAAGTTCAAATAAACAGGAAGAGACATTAAGTAGTGAAAGCAAAGAAGAAGACGCTGGCTTACTCATTAAAACATTCAAGAAGTTTGAGAAGAATAAATCCTTCAAAAGAAATGAATTTAAGGAAGGTAAAATGATTTAAAAAATAAATCCTTTAATATTACTTGGTTTGAATGTAGAAAACCTGGCTATAAGAAGTCACAATGTCCTCAACTTAAATATAACGAGAAGTATGAGAGAAAATATAATAAGTACAAGAAGAAAACACTAAAAGAATCAACTTAGCACGAAACAAATGAACCCAAAAGCGAGCATTCAAAAGAAGAGATAGCTCATATATGCTTTACTGCTATGGACAATGATGAGGTAACATCCAACCTTAATTATTGTAATAGTGATATTGAGGTTGATTCGACATATGATGAATTGGTATAAAGTTTAGAAATCATGAGTAAGAAAAGAAAGAAATTGTCTTCTAAACTCAAGGAATTTCAAAAGAGTTGGATGTATGCATGAGTGAGAATGAAAAGATGAAAAATGAATAGCATAATATTAAAGCATCCAAAAATGTGATTATTGATGACAATTATGACTTAGATGAATTAAGGCATGAAAATGAAAAAATTGAAAATGGAAGTAGATTCCCTTAAGGATTCTTTGCCCAAGTTTACCAAAGGGAGTGAAAAATTAGAAAGCATGTTAGGAGCCTAAAATAATTCCAATGATAGGCACATAATTAGCTATAATTATGAGAGTGCTTCTAACACTAAATATTTTCATAGTGAGGAACCATTTCCTATGATGAAAAATATGCATAGAGCATCTAAATCTAAGCATACACAAGCATATAACACATATACTAGGGATCGATCTAATTGCAAAAATCATGCCTTCATATATGTCTTATAACTTAGGCATAAAGTTCAATACTCTCAAGAAAAGAATAGGCATAACTCTTATGATAATATGAAAACACATTCACACCTACATAGAAGCATGCATCATGACTTCATTTATAGTAGGCATCATACATGTAATCATGGTAGGAATTTTCATTGACATAGGAGACCATTCAACACATTTAATGTCGAAAGAAAACATCCTTATTTTGTATACTCACATAAAATTCCAAGGAATGCATTTATGCATCATCATTACTCATATAACATGGTATGTCATTTTTGTGGAAGATTTGGACATATTGATAGATTTTGCTTTATCAAACAAAGAATGTTGAGCAAACCTTTAAAAGTGTAGGTTGAAAAGAAGAAGGAACCAAACAATCAAGGAACCAAGCTTATTTGGGATCCTAAAACACATATATTACCTTATTTTATAAGGTTATTAAAAGAGAGAGAAAATGGTATGTTGTAGAGATAGTAGTTATTAAATTACACACTATTTTTAGAATTTATATATTTTATCTTAATGAATCTAATATTCTTGCCTCCAAGAAATTCTTGAAGATGTTATTGTAGGATATGAAGAATTTAACTCCTAAAATTAACCATAAAGACTTCTTAAATTATTGAACTAAGTGAGAATAATGAGAATGATAAGATGCCACTAATGGATTAAGAATTCAAGAAGAATCTTCATTCAAATCTCTGATAATTAATATTTAATATGAGGTAATTATTAGTTTATATTTAGAGCTATATGATTAATTGCAATGATATGTCAATTTGAGTATAAATCTTTGATGATGATTATTTGAGTTTGAATTATGAATAAGGTGATTTTAAATGTAGAACTTAGTATTTGGATTCTCTCGATGTGGCTCCTTACTCCTTTTGCTTCTTCTTCTTCATCCTTGTGTCCTCTATTAGGTTACTATATAATGCCGAACTGTACTGTATTTGGAGATACTACTGTATATTGACATATACATATGGATGTATATGAGTTCAAAGATGTATTTAAGTTATTTGGGTGTATATGTTAATGATTTATAATGTTATATGCCCTTACATGAACTTGGAATTCATCGGTAATGCGGAATC
>JAOSBM010000205.1:18392304-18402414 GCA_027568955.1 Erythroxylum tenue
TGATACCTTACATTTACACCAAGTACTCTGCGTTCCAAAAATTGTCAAAAACCTATTGTCAGTGCAAAAATTTACTGCTAATAACATCTGCTTCTTTGAATTTTGTCCCACTCATTTTGTTATTAAGGATTAGGTAACTAAGAGGGTGCTGATGCAAGGACCCAGTGAGGACGGAGTGTACAAGTTGTAACCAGTTAAGTAGGCTTTGGCAGTTGAGGTCACTTCGCTTGATGAGTGGCATACTAGACTCGGCCATCCTAACGTTAAGAAACTTCAAACTCTAGTTCAAAATAAAAGCATTTTTAGTAATTCCTCCAAGCTGAGTCCTTGTTCTAGTTGTCTATTAGGAAAAATGTCTCAAATTCCTTTAGTTGCTGTTGAACACAAGAGTCATTTTCCATTTGTTATTGTTCATTCAGATGTTTGGGGGCCATCTCCTACTCCTTTTCATGGTCACAAGTATATGGTTTTGTTTGTTGATGATTTTTCACGATACCCTTGGGTGTATTTTTTGAAAAATAAAATTGAGGTTTATGACATCTTGTTACAATTTGAAAAATTTATTGACACACAATTCCAGGGGAAAATTCGATCCTTCCATTCTGATTGGGGAGGTGAATACTAGAAATTAAATGCATATTTTAAACGAGTTGGTATTCATCATAGAATTGCTTGCCCATATACCCATGAGCAAAATGGCACGGCTGAGTGAAAAATTCGTCATTTAATTGATACTAAATTAACTTTACTTGCTCATGCATCTTTACCTTTAAAATTTTGAAATTTTGCCTTAGAACAAAGTGTTTTTTTGATTAATATCTTGCCAAGTCATGCTCCCTCCAAACGGTCTCCTTTTCAAATTTTGTACAAGAAAACTCTGAACTATTTACAACTTAAACCGTTTGGTTGCGCGATTTTTCCATGGCTTCGACCGTATCAAGCTCATAAATTTTCTTTTAGAACTATTATGTGTGTTAATCTTGGACTCAGTCCAAATCATGCTGCTTACAGATGTCTTGACAAGAAAACAGGTCGACTTTATTATGCCCGTCATGTAAAATTCAATGAACACATTTTTCCGTATGCTGATTATGTTACTCCTCCTTCAAGTGCCGCACCTACATAAGCTCTTTGGATCAACATTACCATTGCTGTGCGCTCCAATTTGGGTCCTACGTTAGCTACCTCATCAGGTATGAGTTCTAATCCTTCTTCAACTCCTTGTTTTTCTCCTTCAAATCTTATTTCAAACAAATTACCTACATCTACGTTATCACCTAACTCCTCAACCTCACCAGATACACCTAAATCGTTATCATCTTTATCCCCTCAACAACAAGATCCACCCAAATCACCCTTATCCAAATATCCTTGTTTTTCTCCTTCAAATCTTATTTCAAACAAATTACCCACATCTACGTTATCACCTAACTCCTCAATCTCACCAGATACACTTAAATCCTTATCATCTTTATCCCCTCAACAACAAGATCAACCCAAATCACTGTTATCCAAATATCTTACGCTCACCTCCCTAGAAACACGTCAACTTCAAATCTCATCTCCATATTCTTCTTCATCCTCACCCTTACCACTCATCTTATCTTCTGCTCATGTCCTAACCCGCACCAATTCTTTATCCATATCCTCTCCTAGTTTAAATCTTTTGGTCGATCTTACGCAATATAATCCACAGCCCTTAGCCAAACCGAAACCCACTCTAATCCGAAACCATGTCATGGAACTTAGACCCACTACCAAAACCAAACAACAAGCTCACCTAGCTCACACCAAACCGAATTATCTTACCCAAGAACCAAAAACCGTAACCCAGGCAACATCAGTTTTAGATTGACATATTGCGACCATTTTTCTTAATTCGTCACTAATGAGGTAGGACATGACGACGGGCTATTATTTCGTCGTTAAAAGTGGTTCTTGGATTTTTTCAAAAAAAATTATGTGAATATTGATGAAATTAAATATGTGATAATATTGTTAAAATTAATAATATTTGGAAGATAGATTGTTAATAATAAGTAATAATTGTAGCTAAGGTTAATTATAATTGACATTTTTATAATCTATCCTAGTTAAGTTATGTTTTGTTGTAAAGTAGTGTTCAATGTTTAAAACATATTGTTGAAAACACATCGTAGGTTACTTGAAATATGAAAAATAAATATATTTTCGAAATGGTAAATTTTAACAATACTAAAATATCATAATTTTAAGTAAAAAAAGTAGTATTAATCATTAATATTTAGTGACAGTAAAATAATTATTTATAAAAAATTTTGGAAATAGTATCAATATAATATAATAATATATGGTAAGTAGTACAAACTTTTAATTAGAAGGATTACAATTCTTACAGGCATAGAATAACAACAATAACAACGATAATAGTACACAACGTTACACCTAACTAATAGAGAGTTGTTTGAAAAATTGTTACAGGTAGAACAATAAATAAAGTTTAAAGCTGAGTCCAGTTGATTTTATCGATAAATGATAATGATATAATTATTTTTCTGGATTCCATGTGACATGAGAGGTAAATGAGTTCCCTATATCTGGATTCCTAAGAAGGGTCCTTGCACGTTCGAAGGCACCAATTGAAATTGTGAAAGATCTTCCCTTAGTTGTAGGGTTGTTGACACCCTCTTCTAACATTTTCTTTGCTATAGCTAAACTTTTAGAGGATACAGTTAATGAGTTCCCAAATTTAATAAGAAAGATAACTTTTTTTTTGATGAATTTCCAACACAATGCATTTCACCTAAAACACAATTAATATAGAACTTAGATTGGTAGTTTAATGAAACCGCTTAACGAACCCAATTGGAACACATGCATACCTGAATGACCAAACCAAGTCTTTGGAATCGACGAATTTTCCAAAACAACTGATTTTCCTAATCCTTTACGGACCAATGTGACATTGCCGCTGCCTTTATGGCCATAAATGTTATCTTGAAGATTCAAGGAAGCTTAACCCAACATATAATATATACCATCAAATGTGAATATATATAATAGCTTCATAACAGGAAATGAGATCTACATAATAAAGAAAGTGATGTAGTTCGAATGACACTAAAAACCTTGAAGAAGAAGATCAGCCATGGATGGTAAACGATTATTAGTGTATGAAGAGGGAATTTGTTCTATATTGTTTTTTTCTTCAGTAGGGACAATTTTGTCACTTTCCTTCCAACGGAATGAATTTCTACAATTGGAAACTAGTCGTTATCCTTGATTAATTATGTTGAGAGTTATATTTTGCAAATGTGAATTTAGAATAAAATTCATTATGTTCAACTCCAATTTCGATGATAAGTTAAAGTACTACAATTTAGTACTTATACATCTTCAATCTGCCTAATGAGATGAATGTTACCCTTTTTAAAATAACAGTAATCTATTTACCCTTTGTATCATACCAAAATTTTAGAATTTAAAGAAGATTACACATGACCATGTTCTTGATGTACAAAAATATAATATTATCTATATTGGGTTACATTACTATTAATACAAATTAAAAATGTTAAATACTCTTTCAGAACTTTTATCAAATAATTAGTAAGCTTTCTTGAGGGAAGAATTAAAGGTCGTAAAAAGAAGTCAACTCATATACAACTAGCAAAGGAAGACAATACACCAACTTCGAAACACAACAACAAGAGAGGGGACAATGGTTATTAGACTGTGAATGTAGAGGAATGTTGACAGCTAAGACAAAAATGAAGAGAGGTTTGTTGAAGTGGTGATAAAAACCTAATACAAAATGACGTCGTTTCTTGTTAAGGTAAACGATGCCATTTCCCATTTTGTTGGAAGAAATATAGTGCAATGTTGTTAGAAACAAAAAAATCATTGCCAAGTTGAAGACATTGCTATATTTGTTGTCACTTTACATAACATAATTATTATTACACATAGAGAAAAAAGTATTATTACAATACCTCAATGACCGCCATAATATTGGTTGAAAATATTAGAAGTTAATCACATTGATTTTTAATAATTTTATAAGTTTATTACAAATAATTTGCTAAATATTACATTAAGTGAACGAATTTGATTATATGGATGTTCACTTCTTATTAATCATTTAGAAAAATAAAATATTCTTTGAAAATAGTGTTAAGTTAACTTATAAGAAATAAAAGCTAGGTGACAATACTTTCCAATAATCTTTTGTAAATGGTAATCATCATTAAATATTAATAATTTCCAAACATGATGTTAATGATTGGTTACATATATAACTGTAAAACAAATATTAGTCATTTTAACAAAATAAAAATGAAAAATTGAGAGGAATGGACGAAAATGAAAAAAGAGGGAAGAAGAGTACTTCATATTAATCATTCTAACAAAATAAAAAAATTTATGGAAAAGGCATATTATTGGTGATGTTTATCTAATTTGGTAGAAAATATTGCATAATTTGCAACGCTTATTTAATTTGCTAGGTAAATCTGGGATTTGGTAGAAAATATTGCATAATTTGCAACGCTTATTTAATTTGGTAGGTAAATCTGGGATTTGGTAACGAATTTTATCTTCTTCGCTAAATGTAACAGATGAAAGAAAAGAATCTAATACGACATCATTTATTTGAGTACAAAAAACGTCATCCCAATCTGTTTAAACACAAACGAGTGAAACACCTATCTTCTTCCCTCTTTTTTCATTTTCGTCCATTCCTCTCCATAGACGCTTTAATTGTCGAAACTCTTTCACACCCACCGTCAATTTTTAAACTTTCTTCTCCTCCCTCTTTCATCCATCATCTCCTTGTGCTTTGTCTCCAACTAATGAGTAGTGTTGCTTTTGTTTTTTTGGGTCTCACAACAAACACCGAATGTATATGTCGATAACCATGGGTATTTTTATGCAGAATGTTGAGTTGTTTGCATTATTTTCTGATGATAATGGTTGAAATGTAGTGGATATGTTGAAGAAAGGGAAAATAATGAAGCGTTTTTGTTAATTTAGGTTGCTATGTGGTTGTATATTAGGTTTGCGAAGAAATTCCTGAATAATTTTGATTTCACTTTTTACAATGTTTTCATGTTTCAATTCATTATGTTTGTTAAATTTGAAATGTTGAAATATGGTTGCACATTGGTATAATGTTAAATGTAAATAGTTTTGATAAATTTGTGGCGGAGAAAATTATTGTGCATATAAAGTCTTCTTTAATGCATGTAATTTTCTTTCTTGTCTAACTTCAATATAAGTAGGGTATTGACAAACAAATACATACACTATCATGACCCGGTACCACATCGGGCACATAACAACTGCCGCATACCCGGGCTAAGGACACTCATGGTACCTTTAATCCAACTATGCAAGGCTAATTGAATATCTATTAAAAACATTTAAACAGAACAACGACTGTATTTTAAAAATCCCAAAACTCAATCAAAACACCTGTAAATTAGTTTTAAACGCACTTTTATATTCACATTAAAATTCTACCACAACTTCTAGACTTTTAAGTCCACTCAAAAGCAATCTAAATATTAGTATCAAAGGTTCATACATAAGGTCTTTTACAAACTACAAGACAGTTAATAGTTAATTTATAAAATCATAAAGCATATCAACATAACCAACCTAATAAAAATTGTTCACACTATCATTTAATTGGGGGATGAGTCTAATATGATGTTGCAGCTATCAGAGTGACTCATGAATCACCAATTACCTATTTATAATTATTTGGCAAGTTAATTGATTATGATCCAATGTTGGAAGAAAACGATTCGACATCTCTTCCTATTCTTGCCATAACAAATGTTTCTTAAAAATAAATCCCAAGGCTTAACAGCCTTACAAATCAAATTAAGGAACTCTAGATCATACCCAAAGATATAATCCCAACTATATATCGTAAATCTGTAGTGGCAAAGGTGGAAATAGTTCTAGCTCTTGGAAAAATCAAAATGCCAATCAATCCTATTGAACGTATATATATATATTTTATCATTTTTATGAGATTCTAGATCATGATACATTTGACTACAGGAAGCTTGCTAAATTTGTGAAAGAAAACAATATATCTATTAACACCTGAAAATGCCACTACAATTCCAAGTCCAATGGCAAATGCTACCACCTTTATAAGTTCTACTGCTGTGCAACAAACATGGTTATCCAACCGCGCTGCTTCACACGACATCAAATCTATTAACATTATAATCTTACTTAGACTATGGAGGTCTAAATGAGATATTCTTAGGCGATCGTAAAAGTTTTTCTATCTCATATATTGGCCACACAAAAATTCATATGCCATACCTGATACTCTCTTTACCTAATATTCACGCAACTTTCCTTTTAAAAATATTAAGTGTACTAACTAACCACTTGAACTTGTGTACATGGATTTATTCGGTCCTACTAGGACTCGGAGTTTTGGTGGTAAACATTATGGTTTTGTTCTAGTAGATGATTACTCCTGGTTTACATGGGTTTATTTCTTATCAAATAAGGATGATGCTTTTTAAGTGTTTGAGAAGTTTTATAGAAAATTTAGATAGAAAAAGGTTACTGCATCACTTCAATTTGGAGCGATCATGGAGGAGAATTTGATAATATAAAGTTTGAAGAATTCTCTGACAGCAATGGTATAACTCACAACTTCTCTTATCAAAGGATGCCACATCAAAATGGAGTTATAGAGAGAAAGAACATAATTTTGGTTGATATGACCAGGGCCATGCTGTGTGAAAGTGGATTATCTTATGGATATTGGGAAAAAATAGTATCCAAGGCATGTTATGTACTTAACAGATGTCTTATAAGACCTATTTTGAAAAAGTCCTCTTATGAGCTTTAGAAAGGAAGAAAATCAAATGTTGTTTACTTTCGAGCATTTGGCTGCTAGTATTTTGTCCTAAACAATGGAAAAGACAACCTTGGAAATTTTGATGTGAGATTAGATGAAGCTACTTTCTTGGGCTACAGTACTGCTAGTAAATGATTCAGAGTATATAATAAAAGAACAAAAAATATAGAAAAATCGATACATACGGTATTTGACGAAACACTACCTTTGACAACAGCAACTGACTCATAAGATGAAAAGCATCCTTTGATTCCTAAAAATACATCAGAGAATCAAACTACTCCTATAATACCTTCAAAATCACAGAATCAAGAAGGTCACTCTAAAGTTAGAACAGAACAGGTTCCTTCATTTTAGTAAGAGCCTATGCAACGAAAAACACCTAGAGCATGGAGAGGTCTTGATATACATCAATATATTCTTAGAGATCCCTCTCAAAATCTAAGAACAAGATCATCGTCAAGAACAACTTTGTAGCTCTCATCTCACAATTAGAACCAAAGTTTGTTGAAGAAGCTCTTACTGATGAGAATTGGGTCTCAGTTACGAACGACAAGCTAAGTTAGTTTAACAAGAACAAGTGTGGAATCTAGTGCCTTGCCACAAAACAAGTTAGTTATTGGAACTCGTTGGGTATTTCGAAACAAACTTGACTATAATGGTAAGGTGGTAAGAAACAGAGCTAGACTTGTAGCTCAAGGTTACAATCAACAAGAAGGTATTGATTTTCATGAAACTTATGCACCTGTTGCTAGATTGGAAACGATTTAAATTTTAATTGATTTTGCATGCTATAGAAACTTCAAGTTGTTCTAAATGGATGTTAAAAGTGCATTCTTAAATAGTTACATTAATGAAGAAGTATTTTTTAAGCGGCCCCAAGTTTTGAAGATGAAAACCATCTGAATTATCTGATAAAGTTAACCAAAACTCTGTGTGGTTTAAAGCAGGCTCCTCGAGCATGGTATGAGAGGTTAAGTAACTTTTTGCTTGAGAATAACTTTGAAAGAGGAAAGGTCGCTAAAACCTTATTTCTTAAGAGAAAGAAAAATGATATACTCATAGTGCAAATATATGTTGATGATATAATATTTGGTGCTACTAATCCATCCTTCTGTGAAGAATTCTCAGAATTAATGCAAGGGGACTTTGAAATGAGCATGATGGGAGAATTATCATTCTTTCTAGTATTAAAAATCAGACAAACAAAAAAAGGAATCTTCATCAACCAAGACAAATACAAAAAGGAACTCAATAAGAAATATTATTTTGAGAATGTCAAACTGATGGGTACTCCAATGTACACTGGAACAAAACTTGATATAGACGAATAAGGCAAAGCTATGGATAAGACAAAGTATAGAGGAATGATTGGATCACTACTATATCTTACAAGCTCAAGACTAGGCATTATGCTTAGTGTGTGTCTTTAAACACGTTTTCAATCAAATCCAAAAGAAAGTCATCTTTAAGCAACCAAAAGAATCTTTCGATATCTCCACGAAACTATGGATTTTGGACGATGGTATTTAAAAATTGATTCATTTGACATAGTGGGCTATTGTGATGCAGATTATGCACGTGATAAAGTCGATCGAAAAAGCACAAGTTGTCACCATCAATTTCTTGCAGGATATTTAGTATCTTGGTCTCGCAATAAGTAAAATTGCACAACTCTTTTGACAACTGAAGTGGAATACATAGAAATTGCTAGGTGCTTTGCTCAAATCTTATCGATGGCGCATCAACTACAAGATTTTCTCTAACATTTTCTCATATTCCTATATTATGTGATAATACGAGTGCTATAAATCTTTCTAAAAATCATGTTCGTCATTCTAGATCTAAGCATACAGAAATCAAACACCATTTTTTTAGAGATCATGTTTTGGAAGGAACCATTGATCTTTTGCACGTTAATACTGAGAATCAAGTAACTAACATATTCACTAAGCCACTCAATGAATATAGATTTTGCGTGTTAAAAAAAGAGCTTAGTATATGCAAACTCTCTAATATTATTTCTACATGAATATTATCTTCTACTTCTCTTTGCATTTCATTTAACAGGCTCCTTCTATTCTATTTCTTTAGAAACTCTCTTAGTTTGGTAGGCCCCTTAGAGTTTAGAAGGCCCCTTCATCTTAAAAGGCTACTCTTGGTTTAATAGAGTAAGATTACACATGTCTTAAAAATAGGGATTCATTAATGCCGTCGTTTTAACCTTTTTAAAAATGCACGTGTAGTCTGACAACTCTACATACGTATTTGTCAGAAGATACACAATCATTTAAGCTTTCTCTTCTGGTCTATACTTCTACTCATCCTTTCATGAGATCAACGCTCAAGAATCACTTAGTATACCCTAAGCAAACTTCTCTCGTCTTCTCTGTTATTGTCTCTGCACCTTAACTCTCTGCATTTCCTCCTGTTTTCTCTCTCAAACTTCACCAAGCTTACCTACAATGGCACAAACTAGATCAAACGGACAAAAAAAACTCCAACTTCTACTGATATTTATGGTAAAGCTCATTTTACTGAACCTATCTCCTATAAGCTCCAAGTATCAGAAGTGCACTGGGTTATAAACAATGATGATTCAGATGAAGAACATTCTTGGTTGATTGGACAACCACGAACTAGAGGAAGTCTTGCAAAATAAGCAAAGAAAATTTCTGAACAAAAAGAAAACCCTCATTTTTAAAAGAAAGAGGAAGAAAAATCTAGAAAAAGAAAAAGGGAAGAAATAATGAAGGGAAAAGAGAATATGATTGAAGAAACTATTGATAAGTTTTTTCATGAAAAGATGATTACTAAAGAAAAAGAGGCAATAAGATAAAAATAGTTGCATAAAAAGGAAAGATGTTGGACCCCGAAACTTTTCCTGATGAATTAAGCATGATCTCAATTTTTTTAAGGTTTGAATGATTAATTGTTTTGGTTAGATTTTGATTAAGTATGATTGAAATAAGTTATAAGGTTTGATGGAATAATTTCTAATAGTTAATTATCCCTGTAAAGATTAGTAGAATTTTTATTATATGGTTTGATTGAATTAAAAGTGGTAAGAATGCTTAAGGGCATTATAGGAAGTGTATGGATGAAAAAATGTCAAGAAAACGGGTTTTCGGAAGTTTCTGGGTTTGTTCGTCGCGACCTACAGTTGCAGACGTCGCGACGAACAACAATTTTTCTCGTCGCGACCTGCCAGTTCCTCGTCGCGACGAGCATCCAGTTTT